>CANXYC012860049.1:0-113846 GCA_948193065.1 Aleurites moluccanus
TATATATATATATATATATATGGTGAGGGGAGTTTGGAGTGGGTTATCGATCAGGTCATATAAATTTTATCCCCACTAAAAGAATTTGAATTTTTTTCATTTCCGCTCATTTTCCAGTTAAAACGGTAAAATCCTCATTGAGTCGGGTATTTTCACATCTCTAATAGAAAATCAGTTGGTGAAGCTAATATATATAATATATTGAGTCATTGATAAAGGATAGAAGTTTCCTTTGTCTTTCCCTTTCCCTTCTCTCTTTATTATTTAAAATAAAAATAAAAATTATTCATATGTTAGCAGCAAAGCATAAATTTTAAAAGCCTGAGCACGAAAGTTCAGTATATATTGTAATGGACAGATCTTAGTTAAGAAGGTGGAAAATCTAATTTAAGTGTACCTTTATTATTAATATCATGAGTATGAGATTGGGCATGTAATTTCCTCTTTGTAATTTATTTAAATTAATTATTCTTCTATATATTCCGTCCAATTTGTAGTTTTTTATTTGTTTATTAATTTATTTTTTGCTGTAAATAAACTTTAGCTTAATATAATATATTTCTAATTCAGCTGATTATATACTGTAAAGGACAGCAGAACAATATTTATATTTATACTGGAGAGAGAGTTATTCGGGCATGCTGTGGCCCTTCATGAACATGCTTTACATCTTCTTGGTTACCTCTTTTGCTACCAACGGGAATCTATTTGTACTTGACCCAATTATCAATCTTAAATTAATGTTAATCCATCCTTTCTTTTTCTTATTTTTTTTTAAATTATTATCGACACAGTGAATCCCTACCCACTACCCACTTGTCTGTGATCCCTTCATTACGATATATATTAGACATAATAATTACCATTTCAAAGTTGAATTTTTGTGTTTTTAACTCTTTCTTATTAATTAACTAATATATATTTTAGGTATATATAGTCATTTATATAAAACAATTTTTTTTTCTTTATATAAACCTGCATTTTCCCAGATTTATTAAAAAAAAAAAAAAAGGAAAAAGTACAAATTGACTAAGTTTGAAGCAAATAGGCCCAAAGTCAATAGGTGTTAATTTTCAGACATAATACTTGTGCTAATTGATATCTGCTATGAATCTTAGGCAACTCATAGATTTTTCATTGTAATTAATTTTCAATTTTCATTATCATGATTATGTATTTCTCTGTGTTTGCTCTGAGCTGTATCCAATTTCTTCTACTTAATTATATACTAAACTTGTACAAACAAAAGCTTTCCCTTCCTTTTCTATTTATCTTCTTACCTGCATCACCTCAGCTTCTCCCCTTTATCTCTCTCGATTCTCTGATCCATTTTATGTGATAAAGATTGAAACCTTTGCCGGATAAGTAACTAATTTAATTTGGGCACTTTTTGACTGCTTTTTGTATATAATGAATTGGGTATGTTTTGTTCTTTGATTTTGTTTTTAAATTTACAAGCTTTAATTTGCAAACCAAGTTTTTGGCTTTTCTTTCATTAATTTATCTTGTAATTAGCACAAGTTTTAACTTTTTTTTAATGATTTTAATTGTTTCGAGTTTTATTTCTTGGTGCGTTTGTGCTTCGTTTCTGAATATATATATATATATTTTCAATGTAGTTGTAATAAAGATCAATAGATAGTCAAAAAGTTTGGTTTAGGGCCTATTTATCCCAAAAATATAAATTGACATGCTTAAATGACCCTGAATAATTTAATTTAATACAACATAATGTAAAAAGTCAAGAATTTTTTGTATCTTTTTTCTTAAAAAAAATAAAAAAAATTGCTTAGCATCAAATCAAAGCATTATTTTAAATCAAGTATAATTAAATACAAAACCTTCACTATCTTTGAATGGCAAGTCAATATAATAAGGATATACTAAAATCAACATTTGATATTTTTGTTATTAATTTATTAATTAATTGTATAAGACGATATTAATTAGCAACTTGACATCTGGATAATGACTTTGTTTTATATATAAAATGTCAGCTTACAGTATGATTAAACAATGTAATTGGGGTTTGGGGCAATAACTAGTTGTATCAGTGCAATATATAAAACATGTGATTTAAGTATTATGTTATTAGTGGAAATGTGGAATGCAATATTCTAATATATAATAGTATAAATTTTATATAATTTGCATATATTTTTCTTTCTACCCAGAAAAAAAAATAATCTGATTAATTTTAGAGTCTAAATGAAAACTCCCCAAGTAAAAATGTAGTTTATGTTCTTAATTACTTCGTTCTTTATCTATTTGGTGTTGAATTTAGCATGCTTAATAATTCAACACAAGGCTTAGGTAATTCAGTACTCCTTGCTAAAATAATATTTTAAATAATTATAAACTATATAATTAGCAATTTTATAGTAGTTTCGGTGAATCTCTGCAACACTGAAGTTGAATGGAGTGAGTCTGGACAATGTCAAACTGAACCAGTCAGAAACAAACTAATTTATAGAAAGAATCACACCTTTATTTTATTTATATTTTAAAGAAGAAAAAAAATTCGAAATTTTAGATTCATGATATGAACTTAATTATACTCTCAAATCTTCAAGCCAAGTTTCTGCTTTAGTGCATGAACCACAAGATTAAACTAACATATAGTACTGAAAGAACATGAAGTCTCATGAAACCGATCCACCTACCAATCTTATAATTAATCAATCTGTGAAATTTGAATTTTAACAAAATATGTAGTACTATGCTAAAAATGCATAAAGAAAGCTGAAAGGTCACTTATGCCTGCTTAATTGCGACTGTCCTTGCTTTCAGATTAAGAAAGATTGCCCTGAAGTCAGCATGAAGAACCAAAAGTGCATTAGTACTAAGCAATTCATATACAAATTCTTTTAATGTGTCAAATAAGTACAAGTGACTACATTTGTCAATTTATTCAGTTAACTAGCAAGTGAATGAAATTTGGCCAACCCCAAACTCAGAATACAGTCTTGTGACAAGCAGACTTGCAATGTTTTGTAATTTATTTGGCAATACATTGTTAGAGCATTTCATGTGATTTTGCACATTTTAAATGAAGCTTTACTCGCCAATTTTAGTTACACATAAAGGCATTTCAATTATTATAAGTGTTATGTGTATATTCAAGAGCTAAGGAAAGAGCTTTGATAGAATTATTGCAGGATTAAGAGAAAAGATTGACAATTGCTTCAAAAGCAATCTTGCAGGCAAGCATACGCTAAATAAAACCTAATTGTCTAATTTTCAAGCCAAGAAGATTTTCAAATTTCATGAATGAGAATATCTGTGAAATAACAAAAATTGATAAAAATGACTTGTGGCAACATGTTAGCAGAGAGTGAGCCTACTTTTTTCAAAATTATTTAACCTACTTTGGAGTGATCCAAGGCATAAAAGCTATGAATCCATCACAATATTTAACCAGATGAAAATATATGCCAATGTGAGCTTATCCAGAGTATTGAGTTTAAAATTACATTTCCAGCAGAAAAGGTATTTATCCATCCAAGCATAACAGGGGAGTGGACTAACAGGGAGTTATTCAAGGAAGTGTGTTAATATAGGAAAGCAAGAGATTAGAGCTGAAAGATAAAGACTTTACCAACATGAAGCAATGAAGCTCTGAAATAGAACTCGAAACTGCAATGGCATATATTGGTGATTGATCCAACCAACAATAGGCCAGAACTGCAAGTTATAAACATAATACTCTTTAGTGTTTCCAATTTGAACAACAGCCTAATGCCACCTTTCATGTCATTTAAAAAGGGGGGAAATGGAAAAATAATAATAATAAGAAGAAGAAGAAAATGGTTCATATTACTGTACCTTCCATGCTGTCAATTGAACAGATGGGTAGTCTTTTTGGACCTTACTCTTGACTAAGCCCCATGGCCTTCCTGCAATAACAAACAAAAGTTTCTGGATAAAAAAGGAGACTTTATGTATGAACTATTGTCAGTTTTTCATCCTTTAAAAATTTGACAATCATTCTTCGAAACATTAAAATCAGTCGAGCTTTTGATGGTTTCAGCTGGCAAAAAGATGTAGTGATACCATAGCCAAGGGCAAAATATGCCAGAAAGGCATGTAACGTAATTACAAAATAGTGCTTATTTTTGGTTCAATAATTGTGATTTCTTGACAAAGATATTTACATCTTTTCTGGCACGAGTACAAGTCAGAAAATTGTCCAAGCGATTGCTTGAATATCCAAAAGACATGTTTGTGTTGTATCACTTTGGGAATTTTTCTGACATTACTAACCACCATTATAAATTATTCCTACTCATTCAAAGAGGTGAATTATGTGGTACAACAAGCCTCCAACAAGGTACTACAGGATGGGGAGATCACAAACTGAAAAAATCAGTATATTGTACGTCTCAAAGTCAAAGCTTAATGAGTAAACAATCTACGTTATACGTAGTAAATGATGGAAATACACCAATTGGATCCAAAAATATCAAAATCAAATGGCAATAGCACACATGATGCCAAGATAATCCAATAGATGCACATACCTTCAACTACCAAGCCATAGTACATCATAAACAACATGTTGTTCCAAGGAGAAGAAGTTAATTGTTCCAACAACACCTGAAAGTTACCAAAATACTGTCAATCATAACTTTCTAATTTGGAAAAAAAAAAATCAACCACTAAAGGAAAGGAAAAGGTTGCTCAAGTTAGGCATGAAAATTATAGGCCAGTTAACAAAATAATTTAACATTACCTTCTTCGCAACAGTTTTGTTGTCCTTCTTTCCCTTGAAAATAATATCCATCAATTTATGAAGGAAGTGCCCAAAAGGTCCTCCATATGCAAAGCCATAAAGCTGCAGCAAAATGGAATTCATTTTTATAGACATAATCAAATTCGCAACACAGAAAGACAACTACATTTTACAAAAAAAAAAAAAAAGTACATGTTGTCAATTTATTTTCTCTTTGGTTGATTCCAAGTCTCTCCAATATTTATTAATTAACTGGTTCAAATCACAGAATGTAAAGATGATGATACACCATTTCAATAAAAATCCAAAGTAGGATTAGTGAGACCCAAAATTCCGTTCTCTCTTGTTTTTTTTCCTTCATATCGTAAGAATCAGATCCAACCCAAGTGATAATATGTCAAAAACAAAACATGAATTGAAACTATTAATATAAAGAGAAGTCAACGGACCATGATAAGAAGCAATCTTCTCAGCTGAAGCCTTTTGATCCCAGAAATCTTTTGAGCAATTAAATCGCTGCATCCAGCTAAAACCCCCGATGTTATTGCCTGAGATAACCCACAAAAACAAGAATCAAACAAAGAAACCAACTTTGGTAAAATCCCACATTAAGAAAGCAAGTAATTTGAAAACAAGGGTTGATCATGAAAAAAAAAACAGAAATAGACATAATAAATAAATAAATAAATGTAAAAGACCTTTGTTCTAAGAGGGTGAGCTTGAAGTTGAATCAGATATTTTCTCCATGCTTCTTTAGCTATGTCAGACATGATGTGATCAACTCTCTCTCTATCTCTCTGTCTCTTCCTCGCTCTCCTGTATCTGGGAAATAAGAAATGCGTTCTGGGATTATATACTGCGATAGAGAGAGGGTTGACCGAGTCGTATTGTTTTCAGGAGAACTGAAAATAAAGACAGGTTGGGGTTAGGTGTTGCATTTGCAGAGAAACTAAGACCAACACCAAACACTTTCACTTTTGCATTTACCAACCTTTCTCAGTCTACTTTCTTTCAGATTTAATTTCTTTCGTGAACTTTTATGATTTTTTTAGTTTTTTTTTTTTAAGATAAATTTTTAAATTTTAATACAACATATGATAATTTTTTTTTAGTATAAAAAGAAAAATTAGACGTGAATATATTATACAGAGTATACATATTAATTATCACCCTATATTTTACTGTGCAAATAAAAAACAATTAAATTATTTTACACACGTCTCAATAATATATATATAATTGTATAGATAAAATATCGTATGGAGTATGGAGTTTGTATAAACAATGGTAGCTCAAATAAATTATAAGAATTAGTAAAATTATAATTCCAAAATAATGAAAATAGAATATTGAATTTCTTTCTTTTTTTTTCAAATCTCAATATTGAATTCAATGTATATAATGCAATTTTGTTAATAAAATTCTAAAGTGGGAATGCTAGAAATTTTCTAAATAAATTAGTTTCTTTTTTTATTATATATGGTTTAGTTGGCGAGTGTGAACTCTAATTGTGCCTAATAATGAGATAATTTGGTGTAATACTGTAATTCAGTTAGTCTTTCCATATAAATAAATAATTTTAACTTGAATCTCATTTTTAAAAAATTAAGATTTTAATTTTTAAATAATAATTAAATGAACTAGTTAAAAATGAATAGTTGTTCTAAATGGGCATTCGGAAGTCTCTATGGCCCAATAGTTATGGCTGCCTTGAAAATGATTGGTGAGGACCAAACAAAGAAGTCAACTGCGAAACTACCTCGTGGCATGTTCTTGGTACAAGTCAATGTCTTTTTCATAATTTCAAAGAAAAAACCAAAGCATCTTTATATTAAATAATAGTAAGTATGCAATTACGCTCAAAAAATTAAAAAAAATTAATTAATTAATTAATTTCTCTGAGAGATCTTTATTTTTCATAGCCCATACTCAAAAACACAAAAAAGCCTGGGCTTGATAACAAGGTCTTGGGCTGGATTGGGCTCTGTCCAAAAAACCGAACTCTAGCTCTGATTAATAAGCTTAGGACCCGGGCTCTCCTAGCCCAGATTTTTTTTTGTTTTAAATTACCTTTAAATTTATGTAATATATGAAAATATAATTATATATTTGCTATTGTATGACAAAGTAAATTATTATTTAATTTAACTAGAATCTTCTTCTAAAAAAAAAATTAACTAATATCAAAATTCATAAAATTAAAAATCTAGGATTTTTATTCCATAAATTTATAAAATTACATTTATTTGAGATAAAAATGAAATTCATAGATTTTAAGATATTTTTATAATAAAAAAATAATTTACAAAATTCTTCATTAATTAAAATGATAAATTTTCTAAAAATCTCACATTTTATGTGAGATTTTAAAAATTCTCAAAATGAAATATTCTGTTATATGATAAATTTTGAACAATTCATAAATTTTAATAATTTTTTTCTAACAAAATAATAAATTTTGATAAAATTCATGAATTTTCTGAAAATTTTTATCTAAATCTCTTAATTCGATCTAGTGATAATATAAAAATATTTTAAAAGTGAATACTAAAATTTGAATCTCGTCCGTATTAAATTTCTCCTTTAAAATGTTAAATAAAAAATAATTATGTATTTAATTTTTTTTATAGCTTCCATATATTATTATAATATAAATTAAATATGTTTCTATATACATTATTTATTTCAAGGGGAGTTAAATTTTCAGTAAAAAAGAAAACAAAAGCTGAGTTAGGGTTCAATTTAACATCCATAGAACTGAGTTGGGATTTTCATTATGGAACATTTTGAATTGAAAATTTTGAAATTTATAAAATTTATATAATTAAAAATTTAAGTTTTTTATTCAATAAATTTATTTATTTCATATAAAAATAAAATTTATAAATTTCAATGATATTTTTATAATAAAATAATAATTTATAAAATAATTTTTTTTTCTCTCCCGTGAGATTTTAAAAACTCTCAAAATAAGATATTATAATGAATAATAAATTTTAAATATTTTTTTACCAATAAATTTAACAGAATTTATGAATTTTCTCAAATCTCTCGTCTAAATTTCATCAATCCAAACAACCCATTTATATTATAAGCAACAGTAATTTTTATATTCTAATTTAGCAAAAAAATTTTAAAAGTTATTAACAGTCAATAATTAAATATAATTTTATCAAATATTTACAATAATTAATTATTTAATAACAATTACCAACCAATAATTAATAACTATAAACTACAGTTAACAATTAATAACTATTACAACCAATTAAAGGCATAATCTTTTACCTTTTATTTTAGAGAATACAAGATCTCCTATATATATGTGTTCTATTAGTATTAGAAGTTATATTTATTCTCGTATATACAGTGCACTGTACCAATTTCTAAGCTATAATTATCTTTATAGAAATAAAGATTTATTTATTCTAAGTTTCTAGTACATTATTCTATTTTTTTTTCCTTAAAAAAAATATTAATCGATTGCATAAGAAAGAATTAGAGTGGAAGCCCAATAAAAAAGAGAAAATAAGAGAAAATTACATAAATATATAATTTTTTTTCATTTTTAGAGTTTTTTTTTTTGTTTTTACTTTTTTTGATATATGTTGTATTTTTGAAAAAATATTTTTATAACAGTAAAATTAAAATTTTTTATTATTTTTTCAATAATTTTATAAAAATCCCAAAAAAAAAAAATCAAAATAATGGAAGCCCAATATAAAAAATATATGTTTAAACTTGAGAGTTCATATCCAACATAAAAGCCCAATAAACAAACTTTCTATTGCAATTTATTTCTTTCCTTTTAAAATAAATATTTTAATTTTTTTATATATTTTAATTTAATTATCTTATTTTTTAATTTAAATTATATTTTACATTAATATTTCAATAATATCCTTATATATTAAGTTTTATATAATTAATGTAAACTTAAAAAAATAAAAATATTTATATCTTTTAAAAATATATATAAAAAAATTATTATCTCAATTTTATCTCTCTATCCCACCATTTTATATTATTTATATTTTTTTTCTCTTCTTTTTATTTCACCCTCTGTTATTCTTTTATGAATAAAAAAAAAAAAGTGTGTGTAAATTAGAGAATTTTCAACTTCCATAAAAAATGCCATGAAAAAAGGATATTTTTTTGTTAAAAAGTTTTTTTTTTTTTTTTTTTTTTTTTTTTTTTTAATTTGAAAAGAGAGACATGATGAGATAAATGTGGGGATAATTTAAATTGATTATGGTGCAAAATTAAAAATCAAAATTTGACAAAACTAATTTGGCGCAAAAGTTAATTTGATGTTCAAAATTTGGCGTAGGAAAAAAAAATTAATTGGAACAGTAAATTGAAAAATATAAATATGTGATAGATTAAAGAGAGATTATAATTTTTATATTTTTTTAAAAAAGATAAATTTAAAAAATAAGGAGATGATTGTATTTAATTAAGAGATAAATATTAAAATAATAAAAGAGATAGTTGTACATAATTAATAAAGAGTTAAAGTTAAAATAGTTTAAAATTTTTTTTAATATTTATACATTTTATAACTATAATATTTATTTTAAAATAAAAGAAGTATAATTTACACATTTAAAGAGAGACATAAATCTAACTAGAGAAATGTAAAAATCACCTTACATATATCAATTATTTGTTTATTATTTAATTAATGCATATAAAATTATAAGGATTTTCTATATTATTAATTGATTTTTATATATTATATTAAATTTATATTCTTAATTTTTAAAATTATAAAATTATATTAATTTAATTGATAAAAAAATTTATTCAATAAGTTTTATGTAAAGGTGTATAAATTTAATTTTGATTGACGTATAAATCAGTTTGAGTAAATTTCGGTTCATATAAAAATTGGTTTGAGAGTCTCCTAACTTATAAGGGAAAAAAAAAAAACTCTTATTATGGGCTGTATCACATGCTATATTACTGTATAGCCACCTAAAACCAGATCTTAGAAGAAAGAATTCATTAGCTGATGATATATTATTGGTTGGTAAAGCAATATCACATCAAACCTGTTGTATAATATACCAGAAATGGGGAACTATAGAAGAATGTTGTTGGTCCATTGAATTTGCAATTTTGCATTACACCATTATAAGTGCCCTTTGCATAAGTTTATGGGACTATATAATAAGTTATAGTGGCTTTACAGCTTGGCCCAGATTATCAAATTAAAATATATATATACATATAAAAGATACTTTCCTTATTTCTTGTTGAAAACGCCCCTTCCTTTCTTCAAAGGACTCATACACATACAAATCTATATATATTTATTTTGTATAAATAAATTCTATAAATTTCATTCATAAATAAATATTTTTATATTTTATATCAATAAAAAAAATTTAAAATTTTATATTTTTAATTTTATAAAAAATTTTATACTTAAATCATATCCTGCCAAAATTCATAAATTTTGCAAATAAAATTCTAAATACAAGTTAATTATTTGTAATAAATTTATAATTAATTCAAATAAAAATATTTATTTAAAAATATTTTTTAATAAAATTTATTTATAAATAAAATGAATTCTATATAAATTTATACCAAATTATTCGATACTAAAAATAATTCAATTTTTGTAAAAACAATTAAAGATGCAATAAAACCATACAAATTGTGTGATTGAATCACATTATTTTTTATAATTAAATTTAGTAGTTGAATTGTGAAATTTATGCTTTTTTTAACATATAGTATTTATATTTTATCTTTAATTAAGTTTTAATTTTTATAATTGAATGGTATTTAGGTGTTACAAAAGTATATAGGTGTGCATAAACTTTTATTATATAAATATTTAACTTTTAAAAGATACGTTAAATCAATTAAATTGAAATTAATTATTATTTTTAAATTAATTAATTATGTATTTCTTATTATAATATACTTTGATGTGCTAAAAATATGCATTTCGTTGACTTCCTAATGTGTTTGAGTTGAATAATCCAGTTTCCCTTTTGGATCCTACTAAAACTTGTAAGTTATAATCTAATAGTTCTAGTGGTGATACTGTGAGTCTATATATAATGGATTCTTTGGTGTATTACACATTTCAATCATGCTGTTACTGAACAATGACTTTTTTATAGGTAAATTTATTTCATGATGTCATATACAACATCAAATTATTAGTGGAACATTCTTAAATCATTGTCTGGTTTTAAATAGATTTGTTCTACTTTAATTAATTAATACGGTATGTATAATCGAAGTTTCGTGTTTAAATTTTAATTTAAAAATAATAATGAGATAACTATTAAATGAACTGAAACTAAAAATGAGCTGATTTTAATTATTGTGTAATTAAGATCCATTAAGCTTCCGAACGTAGGTTTTTTTTTTTTTATTTATTAAAGCTGAATTTCATTAGTTGGATAACTATGTATCAAGTAAGAGGTTAGTGTGTTGACGATAGACAAATTAAAAAAGAAACAAGATGCAAATATACTTTTAAATATATTAACACTTTATATTTTTAAAAGCGTAAATATAATTTTGAAGTTATAAAAAAATAGGATAGGGTGGCTTCTCCTTTATCTAACTCTCATTCTGTTTTTATTTTTATTTTTTTATATTTAAATTTTTTAAAATACTTATTTTAGATCTTAAAATTATGAATAAATAGTTAATAGAATTTTTGTAAAATGAATTTTATTTTGATATGATAAAATTTAAAAAATAATTTATTTTTAATTTAACATAAATTATTTAAATATAATTTTAATTTCTAAAATTTTTTAAAAATTATTATTTAGTTATTAAATTGTAAAAAATATTTAATTATTTAAAAAATTTATGCTAAATTGAAAATAAATTATTTTTTAAAATTTTAACATTTAAAACAAAATATATTTTATAAAGATTATATTTAATATTTACTTATAGTTTTTGAACCTAAAATGAATATTTTATAAATTTTTAAAAAAATTCAATATTTTTATAAAAAAAAAATTAGAATGAAAGGGATATTACGGAAGAGGGACATCCCATTTTATTTTTTATAACTTTAAAATTATATTTACTCTTTCAAAAACTATTTTAAATATCGATGTGATATTTATAATATATTTTAAAAATATATTTATACTCTATCGCATAAATAAATAAAGTGAGGCGAAACTAAAGAAACTCTTTTATTCCGTATCAAAAAGTAAAAATATAAACTCTTTTATTATTAAACCCATCATATAAATTTTCATTTTATTTTTTCTTTTGGTCACTTGATTTTAACTAGTGGTGGAGTCTCTTTCCATTTGTTTTATAAAAACCTCCAACACAATATACAACATGTGGTCTTGGCTTTACCTTAATAGTCCTAACACATTAATATGGTATTTCAATGTTCCCCACTAATTAAAACTTGAGGCTTTGATTAGTTTTAATTATTTTCTTTTTTCTTCTGTATATTAATGTGTTAATTATAATATATATCTCATAATTTAAATAATTAATTATTATATTTATTTTATGAAATAATTATTGATTGATATGTTATATCACTATTGATTAATTTATAATCTAGTGTGATTGATTAAATTTATCTAAAAAATTTTAAAATTTGAGATGTTGTGTATATACATAAAAAATTTTGACATCACTGATTTAATCTTCATAAAATTTGTAACATGAAGATTAATTTGTTAAATAAAAATAAAAGAAGAAGAAGAAGAAGAAGAAGATATTTGTTGTGCACATCAAATAGTTATAACCCCACCAAATTCATATGATCGCAGACTAACAATGTGGGAAAGAAAATACAAGGGAATAGGGAGTTAAAAGGATACCATTCATGATCTTATTCCTACATTCAATAATTATAAAATTTTATCTTACGATTTTAAATTTTAATTCTTTTTTAAATTTAATTTTAATTTAAACTCAAACTCTAAATATTTTAATTTATAGACAACTTAAATATCACTAAATAAAAAATCATTGATTGAAATTTTTTTTATTTTAAAAATCTAATCAATGGCTATATATATTTGCTAATATAGTTTCATGCTAACTCGCTGTGTATAATTAGATTTTTTATATAAATGGAAGTAAATTTTTATAGAAAAAAAAATATTGGTAATATATGAAAGATGTATTTAAAAGTATGTCAACAATTAAATAGATATAAATTTACGGTCTGTTTGAATTATAAGAATTTATGCTATATATTTAAATTTGGGTCAAATATCTTATTTGAATTATTAAGATTAAATTAATTTATATTTAATTTAAATATCTAATAAAATTTAATCTTTTAAAAATTTAATATTTTAAATATTTTTTTTTTATCTAGTTATTTTAAATATATTATTTTTATTTTTAATTTAAAATCTCTATTTTCTTTTTCAAATTTAAAATTTAAAATTTTTTACTTTCTAAAAAAAAAAATATTATAAATTTATAAATTTTAAATCTTAAATTTAAAATATAATATTTAAAATAAAAATTTTAAATTTAAATTCATAAATCTATTTGATTAGACTTGTCTTCACTCTCCATGATGCTCGGACAAAGTTGACCACCGAATAAGCCTCTACTATATATATATATATATATCTTCTCCACATTTGAGAAGCCTATAAGAAAATTCATATTTATATAAAATATTAGAATATACGTATTCAAAAATAATGGCAATATTTACACTATTCTTTTAATTTTTGATATTCATTTTTTATTAAAATTAATTATAATACATTTATTATATTATTTAGTTAATAATTTTTATAAGAAAAAATTAAATTTTAATTATTATTTTTAATTCATAAAGTATCATCACTCATTCAAAAATTGTTGAATCAATAATCTTTGGCTCCGTATTAATATTATAGTTGTTTTCATAATTAATAAATTGTGAATTTAGTTAAAATTAATTAAAAAATAATATTTTGGGATATATTGGAAGAGATTATGATGAATGTGAATTTGTAACCCTTTAGGGTTAAGCACCCAACAAAATGGCAACCAAGTAATTAATTTTTTTAGTTTAACTTTAACTAGAGATTCAATTCCAAATATTACAGTTCTAAAAATGATTATAGTATAGCTAATTAAAAATTCATTGGTTCAAATACTTAAAATTGAGTATATGATTGTTACTTAAAAAAAAAAAAGACGAATTTTACATATTTTTAGTAATTTTAAGTATTTGATTTTAAAAAGTCAGCAGTATAACAGTTGATTAGAGTATTAATAAAAAATAATGAAAAGTTGTATTTTTAACCGCTAATTTTAGAATTTTTGATTAAAAAGCTAATTTTAAATCAAAAGTTAGAATTTATAATTTTTAACCTCAAAAATAATTTTTAGAGAAAAGAAATGTTATTAAAATTTAAAATTATTATGAAAATATTTACTACAAATTAAAAATAAATATAGTTATTTTAACTTTTAAATATTTTAATATAGAAGGATACATGGACATAGATTAATATTTTATGTATTTAATTTGTTTTAAAAAATCATCTTTGTGCACCTTTAACAAATTTTATCTTAATTTATACTTTCAATAATTAGTTGAAAATTATCCTCAAATTAGTTGTCATTTTTGCACGCATGAAACTATTATTGCCTTTTAAATAGTTTTTATACATCAAGTTGACAGTTTTCTTTTGATTATCATCATTGCATTTTTTTTTTTTTAATTTTGAACTCCAATGAAAGTTTTATCTTCTATTTTCCAAATTTATTGGGTTACTAATATTATTAATTTATTAATATAACATAAAAAAAAAATAAGAAGAAGAAATTGGGGAGCTCATCCCAAATTGATCACACTGTCGCGCTCGAAAATTTTTCTTACTTCCAATAAAGAATTTAAATATCATTTTATTGAAGACTCATTTGTAGCCTAAAATTTTCCCACTAAATGAGGATGACAATATATATATATATATACACTTTCCATGTTTGATCATATATATGTATACATGTGGAAATGAAAAACCCTTATCATTGTGGTAGGAATACAAGAAGAAATGAGAAGAAAAATTGATGATGGTGGAGTTGGTATGTACTCTTGGTGGATTGGGATATTTATGATTCGGTTTAATTATTTTAAAATAAATAATTTTAATTAAATCAATTATATAAATTTATAAATGTTTACTTAATTAAAATTAAAAATTATTTAAATCAATATTATTAAATTTTAATTAGATAATCGGTTTGATTTCACTATAAAAAAATTAAAATATTATGAGGAAAATCAATCTATCTCTAAATAGTGATAAAGTACCAACGACCAGTAACAAATCTTGAAACTTTTATACAAATTTTATAATTTTTTAGTTTTAGTTTAATTTTTAATTTTATTTAAAAATTTGGCAAGAAAAGAGTTGAAAAATAATAACCTTAAACTCCATCAAACTAATTTTTTCTTATAATTTTCTTATTAATTCAATAAAGTTCAATATTTAATTTTGATATATTTTTTATTTTAATTATTTTTCTCTTATCCTCCATAAGTAATTAAACTCATTATCTATGATTTAGATGTAATACTTTGATTTTAGCTATGATCATTTATGCTTGATTAATTGGTTAAATAGTTGTAATTAATATATTATTTTAGAACTTAAAGCTTAAAATTAATTGATCACGATTACATGAATTCAAAATATTATGTGAGACAACGATAATTGAAATATAATATTAGTTCAATGAATTTAAGATATGTATTATCTAGAGATAAAAATATTATTTTGTAATTATTAAAAATTATTAAAAAGATATTTCAAATAACTTAATAAATTTATATTAACTACTTAAGATCACTAGAGTAAATTTAGGGTTAACATGAATTTATATTACACCTTGAAAGAAAATTTTATATAATTTTAGAAAAAATGATCATTAATTTCAACAAACCAAATCAATTAAGAAAAATATTGAGAAATCATAAGTGATCAATTAATGAATTCTAAATCTTATATCTTTAATATCTGTAGCATTTAATTATATTAATTTAATTTATTTTAAATTTAAATTTTTTTAATCTTTTTTCTAAATAATATAATAAATTGATAATTAATACTTGTTAATTTATTTTTCGTAGAAATGATACTCTATTATAATTATTACTCATAATCTATATACTTGCACGTTTTGAATTATTTAGAGCTAAAACAAGATATCTTCTATGTAGTCCCATTTAAAATCTCAAATTTTATAAGAATTTTATTTTATTTTACTAATTTTTATATTTAAAAAGAATAATTGATAGAATTTAATTCTAATAAAAAAAGAAATATATTGACATGAATGAAATATGTCAAAATCAAAAGATTTTATAAGAATTAAATTTATTCAGTAAACTCAATATTAATTATTAAAATCTATAACACCCTCACTCAGGTTAAATATGTATGTTTTTCATATAAAAATAGAATGATAAAATAATTACATTCTCTTTATTTTTTAAAAAATTTATCTCAAACAATTCAATTGAAGTGAAACTAGGTACATGCTTAGAGGCCATAGCCCCAAAACTTTGGGAAATTCAATTTTTTACCCATAATTTTTATGTATTTTCTTTAGAAATATAATATTTTCTCTTTTCAAATGAAATTTTGTGTTTCACACATAATTTATATATATATATATATATATATATATATATATATATATATATAGAAATATACATATTATTAGCCTCACTAAATTCTTCGAAATTTTATTTCTTGCACATACATTTCATATATATATTTTTTTTAAAATATATATTTAATCATCAATTTCTCTGCAATTACTTTTCAATTCATATATTTAAAATATATATATTTAAAATTTTAAACAACACAACAAATTAAATTTAAAATTTATTCATATAATTACCTTTAATTTTTATTTTTATTTTCCCATACATGCATTTTTATTTCTTACCTCATTAATTCTTTAACATCTAGTTCCGTCCCAAAATTTGAGTTCAACTTTCTAAAACCCTATCCCATTCAAAACTAAAAAAATATATAATTAATTATAATTAATAATTTGTTTATTGATTGGATAAGATGGCTTGTAATGCTGCACAACAAGTCTTATGATCGTGGTTTTTAGTAGGTAAATGCGCATATCTTCAATTGAAGCAATGGCTTTACTGTCTCAAAATTTAATTAGCAAAAACTAAATGGATAGTTAATTAACTAACTAATGATTTAATTAGCATATATAATTACAATTTGATAATACATAAACTATATGGAATTCAGGTGAGAAATTTATTATTTGCAAGCATGCACGGCAGATAGATACTTGAAATTCTTTTTTTTTTTTAAATTAGATTTTATGGTATATATAATAATTAAGTTGGTGTATTATTATTAATTATTTATAATTATATAGTAAATGTAATTTTCAAATTAGATGTTTTTATCATCTAGGAATATGTGAATGAGTTAAATTACTTGTGAAATATTAAATGAACTTATTTTTAAAATTTTAATCAAGTTAAGTAACTTTCAACATATATTGAATGTTTGGCAGCTCAATTTGAGGATAGATAATCAATTTTTACTGTAACCACAGAAAAAATATTTATTTAGAATATTTGGCAGTAATTTTAATAATGGATTTTTGAGTCTTCAATTGGGATTTTGTTAAGCAGCAAGTAGTTGCTTATTTCAACAAAACTCCATTTTAACAAAATCTCAATTAGACAATAAAACTTCAAATTGATAATTAAATTGCCAAACTCCTCATAATATACTGTATATGGATTAGACTATCGGGTTAGTGTAATTAACTATTAATTTTTTTTTTATTATTAAAATCTTGTATAATTTGTGAATTCAATTTTAAAATATATGAAATTTAATAAATAGATTTAAGTAAATTTTTAATGTTGTTAAAGTCAAATGAAATTGAATTGAAGTATTCCAAGTATCACCCATTGAAATTTGAGCATAAAAAATAATATTTATTTAACTTGAGTAGTTCAATTTGACTTGATTAAGAAACAATAAAATAGAAAGAAGGTGGTGAATGCATGTACCCCAAAAATTAACCATTTAAAATATATATACAATTCGTAATTAAGTTTGCATCTTCTAGTTGAGAGTGAATTAATAATAATGGCACTTCTCCTTTTGATTTTAAGCACATTTTCATTCACTACATCAATTGTGGAATTGGTTGTCAGCCTGACAGAGAAGCAATTTGCCTAGTTCTTGATATATATGGACCAATAGTGGAAATTCTTTTTACTAAAACAATATATATAGTACCAGTTTAAATTTAAGGATTGGTGTGATCAACTATAGGAAAAGGGAACCCCACACACATATCCCCTCCATCTTATAAAAATAAATTTATTTTTAAATTTCACACAAATTAATTAAATAAGTCATATTATGAATTTAAAAAAGGAAAAGAAGTGTTTTTTATATGTGAGAATATAATTAAAAGAAATGTATTTTTTTTTTAATTTTATTTTAGTATTAAATGAGGAAATTCAAATATGAATCATTGTTTAAATTGTATATTATTGTTAAATTATGTCTAATTATAAAAAAAAATATTTAAAATTAGGCAATAGTGGGATGTGAATTTTGTTTTTAAATCCTTGGTTGCAAACAAAAATAAATAAAATAAAAGTACACTTCAATGGAAAGGTGACCTAGAAAGTCCTCTAAAGTCCTTGTATATTCTCTCATCATATAGTGGAAAGTCATCATGCTTGAGCACTCCATAACCAGAAAAATCAGAAACATTTATTGTTTTATTTTTTGGATTTTGTTTCTTTCCTCTCTGTGGAGTTTAGATTGGGGGAGGTATTAACTGTAAATCTCCAAGCCAGTATATAGAGTTTTTCCTTTTTATTTTTTAATTAGTGTTAAATTTAGTGAGAATCAGACGTGTGATTATAGAAAATCAATACTTATCTAGTATAATATGATTTATTTCACATATTTTTTATTTTATCAAATTTAAAATAAAATATTTTTTCAAATTTAATTATAATGAATTCATTTAGACTATTTTTTAGTTAGATTGAATTTATGAATATTTTAATATAAAATTCAGTATTCCGATTTAATTGAAAAAATCAATAATATTATTATTTTTATTGTATTGTATTCCTTTGATTTCAAATTTTATTGAGATTATTGCAATTTAATAATTAAAGCTGAAATAAACTCGAATTGATGGTAGAAAATCCTTATCTAACTCAGCAAATTAAATGATATAGTGACAATGAACTTTCTCCACTATCTATATATATTATATGCACTTGGCCGTCTCAAGTACAAAGGGCGCCCCAGTGGTCAATTGTCCTTATTAAGGACCTGCTTTATCCTAATGGATAGAGAGTTTTATACCCTTCTCTCCCAACATTAAGGGCACTTTTGAAATCAAAGCTGTACTTATGTTTATTCTGATATACTTCCAAACAACAGAGTCTTATAAAAAATATTATAATTAATATTCTGATTCCACCCACTTCTAAAGACTACAGAGGAATCTTTTCAAACCCTCCGTAAGAAGAAAAATGTCTCTCTGTCGCCAAGACATTCTTACAAATTAAGGTTGACCTTTTGTGTCATCGAAATTTCATATAAACATAACCCACCCTTTAATCCTATGATGTTCCATATTAAAGCTATCTAGCTGTATACAATATCCCATTAATAATGAATTAAATAATTAATTGTGCTGCCTCAAGTAATTGATTACTTAATTATATAGGAGTATATAAATATGAACAATCTTTTACGGCTTGAAACACTAAAAATGTTTTTTTCCTCATAAAAAAAAGGAACCCACTAGACAAATCCCATTAACTAGCAAAATCAACAAAATTCTTGGTGGGATGAACCCAAAAAGAAGGCATTATTATTGATTGTTCCAATACGTCATGTAACACTCAAAAGGGTCATAAACTCATAATTAAAAAAAATAAATAAAAAATCACCAGATATCCCACTAAAACCAGTGTTTTTGTCTCTAATACTGTGCAAAAAAACTTGTCTACAGGGCAATTAAATGGCAATTTGGTCAGGGTGTATATTCTGGCAAAGAATCTATACACGCTTCATACCACCTAAAGAAAGAGCCACCACCTAAATTCTATGGTTTAATTTATTAATTCTAGGCCATGAGCAGATTTATCTATGAATTGCTTCATCCATTTTTTTATCTATCATTTAAAAAAAAAATTATTTCTACTTTTAATTATCGTTTTAAATTTTTAAAACAATATTTATCTATTTTTTCTTATTTTATCTTTATAGTATTTAATTAGAATATAATAATTTAATTTAAAATAAAGTTAATAATATAAAGTTAAATAAATTATTTTGAATATAATTAATAAATATCTTAATATATATATAAAATTTTAAATAACAAATAAAAAAAAGAAGAAGAAAGTAAGCACAATGCATATTAAAAGCATTTAAAACAATGATTAGTTAATTAATTATTAGTCCCCGTAATTAACTCTGCGTGGCTGCCACATATAATGGAGAAAATTTTAAATAAACTTAGTTCACAACATATGATTATAAATTAATCAGTGATATGACACATCAATATTAATTATAATATACATCTCATAATTTATATAACTAATTACTATATTTATCTTATAGAGCAATTATTATATAATATATTTGATCACTGTTGATAGTTCATAATTTTATATGATAAATTAGATTTATCTAATTTTTTTTAAAAAAATCTAATTATATACAATCACATCAGTATTTTTCAATATTCACTTGGCAATTTTATCGGGACGGAGGCGTGGATGATCTAGGTAGATTTTCGCCATTTCAGTAAAATAAAATCTCATTAATTTGTAAAATAAATTCACTTAATCTACTTAACTTTAATTTTTTATAAAAAAAAAAAAAAATTATGCCCTTCTAAACCAAACTTTTTATAAATTTTTTTTTTCTCAATCCGTTTAGATTAATATATGTAATAAAAGTTCTAATCCATCTTTCCCCATTTGATATATACATATATATATATATATATACAACGCCCAGGATAAATGGATAAAAATTGAATAGCAAGTAAGAAATTCAAGAAAATATGAATATTAATTAAATTAGCTAGGCTTGATTCATATAAAATTAACTTTTTGTAATTAATATATTATATAAGTACTTATTCTCAATTTTGTTTAGATTTTAAATGTGGAATTAATATTACATAAATGAGTATTTGCACATAATTTTATAGATTACAGACTTTACATTTAAAAATAATAAAATTTCTAAAAATGATTATTCCACAATAATTATTTCGTTTTTTTATTCTATTTTGTTATGAACATCAAATTAAATCAAAAGTATTTTTTTTTATATCAATGAGGAAACTTATTTTCTCATTTTATAGATATATTTTGTTTAACTTTAAAATATCTAAAGAGAAATAAATGTTAAATTTAGATATAATCTTTTATATCACAAAACAAACATTTAAATTAAAATAGTAATGCTAAAACTAAGCTAGTTAGAAGCATAAATGAGTTGTTGAACATAAGCTGGAATGTAATGGTAACGCACATTTTCAGAGAAAGTGCATACTGGTTAATTTACTATAGAAGTAATTTTAATATAGGCAACCACTTGTTTGAAAAACCTCCTCTATGGATTTTTAATTTCCTTCTCCATGATGTTAATGGAGTTTCTTATGTTAAAAATAATGTAATATAGTTTCTTTGTTTCTTTTCATTTATTTCAAAATAATAATA
This sequence comes from Aleurites moluccanus, assembly GCA_948193065.1. Taxonomy (NCBI): domain Eukaryota; kingdom Viridiplantae; phylum Streptophyta; class Magnoliopsida; order Malpighiales; family Euphorbiaceae; genus Aleurites; species Aleurites moluccanus. The sequence continues at coordinate 21,483 of CANXYC012860049.1, forward strand.
TTCTCACAAGCTTATCACAAAATTAGAAACTTAGGATTTGATCTTTTTCAAAAAAGCAATCTTAAATTCCAATCTTACTGAAATTGTGCTAAAAGTACGGTTATGGAATTGAAAGAAGTATAAACTTTTCAAATTTCATTGTATGATTGATTTGATATAGAGGATAAGATTCAAATCTGACAAAAAAAAAAAAAATGGAGAAACCTATTAATTTAGCCTAGCACATTACAACTATACATATTAGAAATTTTTTAGATAGAATCAATTTATAAAAGAAAAGATGTATATAATGAAATTCGTGAGATAAATATTTAATTTTAATCATATTAAATTTATATTTTAATAATATAAATTAAATAAATGTAAGATTTAAATTTAATTATTATTTAATGGCATGTTTCAATATAATAAAATTAACTTAATTAAAGCTGATGTATAAAACTAAGTTTATACCTAAGAATATAAAATTAAAATAACAATATAGACTAATTCCATTTTTTTTTTCTAGCATTGATGAGAGAGAATAGATTTTAAATATATTTTTAAAAAAATATATACTTATTGCTTACCGTTAAATTATATTTTATTGTGAAAAACCAAACTTTTTCTTAATTTGCCACTCCGACTAAAAAAGAAAAGCAAATTAAAGCATAACATCATCAAATATCCATCTTATTATTTCTTTTTTTCTTTTTCTACATAGTAAGGCAACTCTCTCATATAAAATGAAAAGCTAAAATGAAGTTGTTAATTAATACTTAGCAATAGTTAATTAGTATTCATTGTGGAAGATGAGTTAGACATGCAGAAGCAATATTTAATAATGGGACCATATCCCCTGACTCATAATTTACTTAAAATTTAATGGCTAATGCTTTCCCACCCAATTTACCTTTCACTAATATACGTTTCTTTATTTGGAATATTCTCTGAGTAGATACTTACACTAAAGCTACCATAACCTCTTTTAATTACTTGAGTCTCTTTACTTTCTAGTGGGATCGTGCAAAATAATAATAAGAATAATAAATAACGAGATTTTCATAATATAATAATAAGAATCATTATTGATATTTTTTTATTATTTTTTCCCCTTCATGGGATTTATTTATTTTTCTTATAAAAGTTGTTTGTTCTTTTTTTTCAAAAATATTTTGTTCTCTTATATTATTTATGATTTTTGAGTTTATTTTTATGATTTTTTAATTTATTATTAATATTCAAATAATCAAATTTGTTGAAAAATATAAAAATGTTAATTTATAATTAAATAATCACCTAATAAAATACGTTTTTTGTATAGTTGCTAATTTTAATACTTTATTAATATAATTGGAGAATATTAAAAGAAATTTAAGTCATTTTATTGCACTTTTTAATGTATTTTTATAATTTTATTTTTAGATCAAAATGTATTTTTTTTTTTAGTTATGAATGAAAAATTATGATATTTTTTTTTAAAATATATTATTTATGAGTTCGGTATTTTCCAGTTGAGATTGGATCACCGGAGACTAGCAAAATAAGAAAAAGAGTCTGTCAAAGTGAGTTTCGAAGGGCAAAATAAGGAAAAAGTTTTGTCAAAACTGAGTGTCAAAGGTATTCTGATGATCAAGTCAACTCTGTTTAGGTTAAGATAATTGTAATGAGTAAAAAATGTAAGAGATTAATTAGAATTTCAAAAGTGTTTTAAATTTTGTGGATGATCGATGCATAAGGAGTGAGCCTGGTTTTTCTTACCCTTAGTCTTGGAATGACCTATATCGATTATTAATATGCATTTAGATCAGTAGTTCTAAAGTCACTTTTAAAGTAGTGAGATCTTTATAATTCGAGTCAAATTTATATATATATATATATAAGCATTTTCCCTTGGTTTCATTTGTGATCCAATTAATAATGTTTCTTGTCTTAATTAACATATAATACAATTTATTAGTTATTTTCTTTTTAATTTTAAAATCCTGAACCCAGCTATGATGCACATTCTGAGCTTTGCAACAACTAATTGTTAATTAATATCACAATTAGATTCAGAATCCATAGTAAAGTCTAAGGATATATTTGTTTAATTAAGCATTAACACTAATTAATTATCCTTAAGTAAGTGGACCTTTGATAAATCAGCTTTTTGGATTATCTGCAGACAAGAAACTTTACCGAAAAAATATTAATAATAAATTAAGATTGACTTAATTAAATGGTGAATTTACAATTTTAGGAATCATATAATATTTAAAATGTCAACTTTCTTAACCTTTCGATTAATTAAGTAAATATTGTCATATTTCAGCTATATAAAAGCAGCAAAAATATTTTGATGTTATTAATTGTTAGATGGTTTCACTTGATGGTCTAATTAATTTTGCATTATCTTCTTGTTTGGCGATGCAAAATTAATTAAATTTACTAATATTAATTGATGCTAATATATATATATAATTATATATTCACTTGAACAAAAGTCTTAGTTAAATCTAATTCATCATTAGAAATTATGAACTAATCAATAATAATCTAACATATCAATGTATTAATTACAATATAGACTCATGATTTAAGTAATTAATTACTATATTAAATTCATAGATAATTATTAATTAATAATATTTAATTATTATTAAATTTTATAATTTTACGCAATGATCTAAATTTACTTATTTGAGAGAAAAATATATAATCTAAGTCCTCATCCATTATCAAAATGAAAAAAATAATATTATTAACCCACACTAATTTACATTGAAAGAAGATAATTACTAAGTAAGGCCATTCTCTCGCTGTTGTCAAGATTGGTATCTTCTTACACTGCTTAAAGTGAAAAAACATTTCCAGGTAATTCCAGTTGAAAGTAAGAAAATATAATTGCATTTAACATTGAAATTATTTATGCGTAACGAGTTTAAATTTCAATCAAAATAAATTAAAAAAATAGTTATGGATTAAAATAATTAAAGTCATCATTTAAAATATATAATGATCTGACTAGTCTTTTTATATGAGTAGAGAACTTGGAAGATTTTGAATTTGAATATCAATTCATGTGTTGAATATGATTATATCTGGGAATAATGTATATTGATGTCCATTCAATTAAGTTGTGGCATTGCTCGTATTGGCACAAGTATAGTACAAAGTATATGGCTATAGAGTCAGAACTGATGCTTTTTAGTTGGATCGATGAGCTTATAGCACAGTGAACAGTATCGTGTGGTTTCAATGAAAATGAATGTACAGGACATCAATGCACTTTCAGAGGCATCGGGTTGTAGCTCTACTGCTCTTCATGTCATATGACACTTATATATAGTAATGAAAAAAAAAAAAGTTATAAATTAGAGATGAGTTTTTTTTGTTTAATGATACTTAAATCATTTCTAAAGCTTTAAAGTTCCGAATTCAAGTTTTTAATTGTATAATATTCATATCGTAAACAAATATTTATTTATTGTATAATATTTTTATTGAAAATTTAAATTAAAAAAATAGTCATTAATTTGTGTAAATCTAAATTTTAATTGATAATATATATTGTAAAATTTATCTTAATAAATGATATTCATTAATAGGAAGGACTACTAAGATGAATATGATCTGCTGTGTAGGAAGACATTAATGAGAAAGCAAACAGCTTCAAGCAACATGCCAAGAAGATGATAACTATAAGTGTTTTTTTTTATTGCAAAAAAAAAAAAACAAGTACTTGAGTTTGCAAGTTACTTAATTGTGCTAGATTCCAATTCTGTTTATTTTCTTAAAACTATGAGTGTAGAGAAAGAGATGAATTGGCATCGAAATAGAAATAATATATAGGATAAAGATTCTCAATTGTGTGTAAGATTGATAAAAGGTAACTCATAAGGTACAAATAGAATCTAGATTGTTTTTAAAAATAAAGATATAAATAATAAGCCTTGTTTATCAGTTTGGCTAATTTGATTCTTGATACTCAACATAAACAAAAAGAATTCCTAATAAAACTTTTTAAATCACAATTTTTTAAATTTTTCTAAAAAATTTGTAATAAATTACAGACAAATAGTATTATATTTAGAAGCATATATATTATACTTTTTAGCAAAATAATATTAATTTAGAGGCAAACATGTTTTATATATATTAGAAAAACAAGTTTTAGGGACAAAATTCGTAACTAGTTATCTGTAACTAATAAACATTTTTATTGTATAGTAAATAACTTAATTATGAATCAAGCTATTACTTATATATGCACATATAAATATGGGGCAAACTTTAGCTAAAACTACAAATTACAGTAGCTAGATGTTTTAGCAATAAAATTATTTTTGTAGTTCATCATAGTTAGAAATGGCGTGACCAAAATTTAGCTACACAATTTACAACTTTCATAATTAAGTGTTATTTTTAGCCACATAATTAGGTAAATACAGAAAACCTCTATAAAGTAATATTATTGAAATTTATAAATTTTATTAATTAAAAAAGATATTAATTAATAAATATTAATTTAATTTATTATCTCAAATCAAGATTTAAAAAATTATCATATAATAAAAATTATTAATTTATAAAGCAATAGTTTATAAAAGGTATACAGTATAACTTCTCGCTAGCTATGAACATAATAGCGATAGCAAATATATTTACTTTTTAGCAATGGACTTAAAATTTTATAGCTAAGTAAAAAATTAATTAAAAAAAGGGAATATTTGAGCTTTTTGCCTAAAAATAAAAATAACAGTGGCAAAAGTATGTGTGGCAATTATGGCCAAAAATAAATTTACAGATAATTCAAATCGTAGATGTAAAAAATTAAACTATATATAGATTATATTAAACCTACAACAAACAATTTAGTTATTAGATAAAAAAAAATATAATGCATTTATATATATATATAAAAATAAGAAAAAATCAAATGTCTAATTTAGAGGGTGTTTGGATAAAAAGCTAAACGTTATAAGTTGTATTTTAGGAGGAAATTAAGGAGTTTTGTAGTTTTTGAAATAATTGGGTAAAAAAAGGAAATTACATTATTTTTAATATTTAATGCAAATTTTAAAAGCTGAAAGAAAGAGTTTTATGATTCACACTCGTTTTTAACAAAACTGATTATTTTAATAAAACGCTAGTTTTTATCCAAACACCTCTTCAATAACACAAAAATTACCAATAACGTTTCACGTACATATAAAGTAAAAAGAACTAAACTATATAAATATATAGTAAGAATGCTTACTTGAATTCAATGACTTAAATTTATAATCTCACAATTTAATTTAAATATATATGACTCAAGTACTATATATTAATAAAAAAAACTGTCAAAAAATTAATTATAAATAGATTAAAAATTAATTTTATATAAAAAATTAAATTGAGTGGACAAAATAGAATTTTTTCTATAAAAATTTTATTCTTAAATGATTCAGACCCATTTGAATCTGCACGACTTTATCTCTACCTTGTTATCTTAATTTTTCTTAATATAAAAAAAATAATTAATTAATATTATCATCCAAAAATAATATAATAAAACAAAAAAATAACTTAATTATATATAAAAAAAAACCATTATATTTATAAATTTATTACACGTCTTTTTTTTTTACAATTTTTTTTCAAATATAAAAAGGTTTTCGCAAAATATACGCTAGGAAACGATTAACGTTAACCAAAAAAAAAAAAAAAGAAGAATTGAAAAATTAACTAAAATAATATATATATATATATTTTTTAAAAAACTGTCTAACATTAACAAGCAAGCTCACTGCATTTCTCCATACGTCTCTCCCTCTCCGTCTATTTTATATAAGCCTCTGTAATCCCTAATCTCAAATAAGCTTCTCTCTCTCTTCACTTCCTTTTGTTTTGTACTTTTTAGAGAGAAGCAGCAGAGAGAAAGAAAATGGTGAAGTTCTCAAAAGAACTTGAAGCTCAACTAATCCCAGAATGGAAGGAAGCCTTTGTTAATTATTGGCAACTCAAGAAACAAATTAAGAAAATAAAACTTTCAAGAAAACCAAAACAATCTCCACAACTACTCCACCATGACTATGGTTTCTCCATTTTCTATCCCATTCGTTACCTCTCTTTTAAGTTCTCCAACACTTTCTTTTGCTCCGATACCAAAACTGACATCATTCAGGTAAAACTTGTATATATAGTGAAATGTGGCAATTAAAATCTTAATAGTCAGTTCCTTTTCAGTATTTTTTGACATATGAAAAAAAAAATCTATGATATAATTACTAAAAATAGTCAATAGAAATTTAACACTTTTGAAAACATATATATGCTTTTCTTTGAATATTTGGAGGTATAATAATGCGTGAACACTAAACAAAAATGCCATTAATTTATGGGAGTAGTTAGTGTTATTATTGGATTTCTTAATTTGAGGACAATTCCAACCTTACAAAAGTAATAATATCAATAAAAAAAAAAAATCACGAAATCAAGGAAAAAAAGGTTAGATGCATTAATGCCCAATATCACGAAGGAATCGTGAATAGAGAGAGAAAACAAGGGCTTATAACCTTAAAAAAACTATGAAAAAGACAATTTTGTTGCTTATATATAATAGTAACATGCATCAATTTTTAATTCAATTTTGTTGGTTACAGGTTAGAAGAAAAACCATGGAAGATGGTGATGAAGATCAAGAAATATACCAAACTGAGCTTCTTCAGTTATTCTCTGAGGAAGACGAGGTATATTTAATTATATCTATATATATATATATTTAGATGATTTTGACTGAGATTCAGATTACTGCGCACATCTTAAAAAAATGACTTTAGTACCATTGCTAACTTAATTACTCTTTATCTTGGATTTTAATTTTATTTTTTATTGGGTGTTTTTTTTTTTGTTATGCAATATAGATGAGAGTATTTTTTGAGAGACTGGATGAAGAACTAAATAAAGTAAACCAGTTTTATAAGGCTAAAGAGTGTGAGTTGCTTGAAAGAGGAGAGCATCTTAATAAGCAGCTTGAAATTTTGTTGGATTTAAAGCAAATTCTAGACAACCGCCGCCGGAAACTGTGTCCCAGAGTTATTCGTCATTCAAGGCCATCTTCTCTCCGGAATTCTGATTTTTCCGGTAAATTTCTCTATTTTATTGTTTTCTTTTCTTTTTTAAAGGTAAAAATGGAACGTATATTAAGCAAATATGGTAATTAAATGATCTTTTTTGGCTTGAAGTAATATATTTTATCTGAAGTGCATGGATGTGATTGGTTGTGGCATGAAGCTTGTTGTTTCTATTTTGTCTACGTGTTGATTTATTTTGGTAATTCAAATCTGTTCAGTCAAAATTTGATTTGTAACTTTGCCACGTTGATATATATATATTTGTGATATTAATAACCATTAAGTAGTTGTCTTTACAACAATTTATTTAGGATTAAAGAAAAAAAAAAAGAGTTTGAACATAAAATATTCTTAACAGAGAATTCTCAAAAACAAAATATATCTTTAATAGAGATTTTTTTTTTTTATGACTATGTAGTATCTAAATTTATTAGACTCGATTCAAAAATTTATAAGAAAAGTAAAATTTTTTTAATATTTATTTTTTTTATTTATAAAATTTGAATTGGAGATTTAGTTTCGATGAAGTAAAAAAAATAAATAAATAATGATTTATTAATTAGGATGTAATTAATTCATAAACTAATTAATTAATGTATGTTAAAAATATAAAAGTTTAAATATTCAAACTCTAGTCTCTTATTAAGAGTTTTCAACCAAAAGATATTGAAAACAAAAATTAAGAATTAAATTTGTAGTGGATAGGTTTAATGCTAATATAAAAGAGGAAATATAGCTGGAGAGAAGAAATTTGAAACAATTAAACGTTCTTTTTGGCACGATTGATTGATTGATTCATTATTAGCAATACATATGGCCCACAAAAGTGATAATTAATTTGACAACATCATCTAATAGGAAAAAATAAATTAATTGGTTTTTTGAGCGTGGCATTCTTTATCGTTCTAATTATTGTTAAGATGATTGATCGATAACTTGTGCGTATAGCAGTTCGCTTCTTGTTCACTAATCTTATCTCCACCATCTACCACAGCTTGACAAACATTTCCATGCTAGTTACACCCTTTACACACACTAGTTTTTATAGTTTCACTTTAAAAGTAACATCCATAGAAAGTGACATGAAAGAAAATCTGCATGGAAACTACTCATTTACTAATTATTTGTATTTCTCTAATTATAATTTCATACAGAAACTACGAATGAATCGAATGATATTTCTGGAGAAACTTCGGAGACTGATGAACTAATCGCAGCACTGGAAAAACATGGTGTGAATTTTATAAATTCGGCAACGATGTCGAAAACAAAGGAAGGGAAACCTAAAATGGAATTGAGAATTGACATTCCTGCTACAGCACCAAAAAAAACCATTTCTGCAGTTACATCAATGATTTGGGAAGATTTGATTCGTAATCCAAAAAAAGGTGCTGGAGATTTCATTACTAGGAAGAAAATACAATGTGCCGAGAAGATGATTAGAACTGCATTTGTGGAGCTCTATCGAGGCCTAGGCCTACTAAAAACTTACAGGTTAATAATAATTTTAATTTAATATCTTGCATTATTCTTAATTTAATTATATTTTGTTAATTATATATAGATGTTTAAATATTGCTATTAATTATATCTAATTAATTACTATTTTAGGACAATAATTTAAATTTTTTATAACATGATTTGCTCATATAATAATTGAACGTTGGTGATTAATAGCTTTGCCTTTGCCTTTTGGCATCAGTTCACACACTACCTTTATAGTTGATGTGTCCCAATAATAATTAATGCGGATTAGATTTTTTTTTTTGGTACTAACAGATTAACCAAATTTATTTTAAAACTCTAATAATAATTAACATTGTCTATTTCGATCCGTCCTTCAATGTAAAATTATCTAAAATTGAGTTTTAAGAGAAATGATGAATGGTTTACAATTGTACCAACTTAATAGAATTAGATTAGTCTTGTAGCTTGATTTAATCTATTATTATAAAATAAATGTTATTTTTTATTATTAGGTTTCGAAAAAGGATAGAGATAATTAAGGTAATATTTTTTCAAACTATAATTAAGTTATTAATTATATGAGACACTATTTATGCTTAATTTTCTTTTTATATATAATCATTTTTTTTTTTTGAGAAAATATTGTGAATTTTTATTCATATGTTAAAAGTAATACGTAAATCTTGATCTAAAAATAAAAGTATAAAAAGTAGTATACATAATAGAAGTTTGAGTTGCAGAATAGTGGGTTTTTTTTCCATTTTTCTATTGGAGATATTCTTATCTGAATAAGCAGATTCTAATCTTTTTCCTATTTCTGGGCTGCAGCTCATTGAACATGATGGCTTTTACCAAAATACTCAAGAAATTTGACAAGGTAAATGGATAAAAGGTGTTAAGCAATTTCATTCTTTAATAACTATTAGCTTTTATTTTTAAAGTTGGTTATGATATTAAGGCATCTCCTGCAAGAAAACTATATTTTCAGGGAAAGACAACATAAAAAGCAGTCTAAAAAAAAGTTTAAGATAAAAAGGTATATATATATAAAGTAGACAAATAAAGACCACATGAAAAATACTCTTCTACTGTTGAATAAGACAATAATATATTTGTATGTACTTCACATGAAGATTGTGTGAGACTAACAACTTAGTTTTGAAAATCATATGCAATCTATAATTTATATTTGTTCCTACCCACCAAGATATTGGATACCTAGCTCCCATATTTCCCTTTAATTTCTTTATTTAAAAAAAAAAAAAGTTCCTATTTTCATGCATCATTTGATCTATTTCTTTAAAAGAATTTGAAATCTACCTTTAATTAATATACTTGACAATGCTTTAATTAACTTAAATTATTCATGATGAAACCAAATGATTTAATTATGCATTGCACATTAATATTGATACAGAAATTATAGTCTTTATATATTTTAATAACAACTCTTCTATAGGGTTAATATATATAGTACAATTTAAGTTTGTATATATTTTGCTTATTTTGTTGTTTAATTAATTTACTATCATCATTCTCAAAAAAAAAAAAAAAAAATTACTTTCACATGAGCAGGTAGCAAACCAGCAGGCATCAGCAAGTTATTTAAACGCAGTAAAGAGATCCCACTTCATTAGCTCTGATAAGGTAATTAATTAAAGACATTATAGTATTAATTTTTTAGTGTACCAATTTAAAATGCCTTGTCATAAGGCATATGGTGATTGAATTAAAAAAAAAAAAGCTATAAATACCTATGCACTTGACCTTTAATTTGGTTATATTATTCTTTACCCACTAGCTAATGTCTAAACCCAATTCCAAATCAAAATTCTTTGGCCAAGTGACTAAACCACAACTTTCATATTATTATTTTTTTCGTGGCTATATAATTTAAAATTTTCTTTGAGTGGTCAAAGACATATTGCCTTAGTTTGTTTAATCTTTCTAAGTACATAGGGAGAATGGGATTAATAGTTTTTCTAATAAGTTTAATAATATTATAAATTTTGGTTGATAAGGTTGTTAGGTTAATGGATGAAGTGGAGTCCATATTCACAAACCAATTTGCCAACAGTGACAGAAAAAAGGCAATGAAGTTCCTCAGACCGCAGCAACAGAAGGAGTCTCACATGGTCACCTTTTTTGTTGGTAATTAATTTTATTTTATTTTATTTTACTACAATATATATTCTTGAAGGAGATGTCTGATCTTCTCCACCGAAACGATCATTGGAATATTAGGGCTATCAGGATTTGAATTTTTAATCTTTTCACTAAGTGCCCAATGGCCAACATTTGATATTGCATTGCTATAAATATTATGGGGATATCTCTACTTTTCTTAAGTAATGAAAGGACCATCACTTTACAATATAAATGCAATGTATGGATTTGATTAGTCTCTTTCTATGCAAAGAAAAGGCGCATATAAATTTTCCATGGACAAGAAAACATGCTAGCCAACTAATCCCACTACTTTGATTTTGCTACTTAATTATGACGTGTTATTGCAATTTTGACTAATCCCACCAAGTTTTTGACATTGATATTCATGTTTTTTATTTTTACCCTTTCTTTTTTGCAGGCTTGTTCACCGGTTGTTTTGTGTCCTTATTTAGTGTATATGCAATCTTGGCACATTTGTCTGGCATTTTTAAGCCTAGTACTACTTCAAGATCATACGTAGAAACTGTTTACCCTGTTTTCAGGTGCTTATTTATTCTTCCTATTATTTTCTTTTGATAAAATAAGAAATTGTTATTATTTAATAACATTTGCATCCACTTTGGACATAAAAAATTCTTTTAAAAGAAAAATGATATTAAGTTTTGAATCTATGACTTGATTACTGAATTATTAGCCTAATGGCTAAAAGACTTCTTGTTTACAAGTAAATTACTTGTTCTTATTAAATATTTAATGACTAATATAATTAGCTAATTAAAATAAAATTTTATAAATTAAATTAAGGTAGGGAATTATGACTCGCTAGTATAACATGGAATCAAATTAAACTAAAAATATTATGTGTAACAAACATTTTAATCATTTATAAAATGTAAATTAACCAATCATATTTGTTGTTACTATGCAAATTTGCAAATGATTTACTAAATTAATTGTTGGTGTGATTTTATGCAGTGTATTCGCTTTGTTAAGCTTGCACTTGTTCATGTATGGATGCAATCTTTTCATGTGGAAAAGTACAAGAATCAATTACAATTTCATTTTTGAATTCCAACCAAGTACAGCTCTTAAGTACAGAGATGCATTTCTTATATGCACAACTTTCATGACCTCTGTAGTCTTTGCAATGGTAATCCATCTTCTCTTAAGGGCTAATGGCTTTGCGCCGAGCCATGTTGATGCAATTCCTGGAATTCTTCTCCTAGTAAGTTTTGCTTCCGCTCTTACTTGGACTCTTAATAGCTAATGTTTTTCAAGTTTTTAATGTTTGTGCTAATTTTCAATTTACATTTCCAGATTTTTATTGCATTGCTCATTTGCCCATTTGACTTATTCTATCGCCCAACACGTTACTGCTTCCTTCGTGTCATTCGTAACATAATCTGCTCTCCATTTTATAAGGTATAATTTGTTTCCTAATTTCTTGTCTTGCTCAAATAATGTAAATTATCTCCTTTGACTAATGAGATTTGATTAAGTGGTACTGTGAATGTCATCAGACTTATGATGTTGTGAGTTTGACCTAATTGAATTCTGACTAACTAAAAAGTCATAATAGTAACACTTCTACAACACAAAATCTTGCAGGTTTTAATGGTCGATTTTTTCATGGCAGACCAACTTACCAGCCAGGTGATTTTCTCACTCATAAAACTCATTTCACTGCTTAATTTTTACATTAAAACGGGTTTCTTGATTTTCCTCATTTTTAATTACGTTCGTGTGATTCTCCATACAGATTCCACTGTTGAGGCACTTAGAATCTACAGCATGCTACTTTCTAGCAGGGAGTTTCAAAACACATAACTATGAAACCTGCAACAATGGAAGGCTATATAGAGAGCTTGCATATGTAGTTTCATTTTTGCCATACTATTGGCGAGCTATGCAGGTAATTTTCCATTTAAAAATTAGAAAATTCCTCGCGCGAAATTTCTATATATAGCTTTATATAAATATATGATCTCTTTTTTTTTTTTGGCAATTGAAGTGTGCAAGAAGATGGCTTGATGAAAATGACTTGAATCATTTGAAAAACATGGGGAAGTATGTTTCTGCGATGGTAGCTGCTGGTGCTAGACTAACTTATTCTAGGCAGGAGAATCAACTATGGTTTGGTATAGTAATTGTTAGCTCTGCTTTTGCAACTTTTTATCAGTTATACTGGGATTTTGTTAAGGATTGGGGCCTTCTCAACCCAAAATCCAAGAATCTATGGCTAAGAGATGACTTAATTCTAAAGAACAAAAGTATCTACTACATTTCCATTGTGAGTTTTCTTCCAATTACATGTAACCTTACCTTTTTTGAGCATTAAAGCATCGAAATTTTTTTAACAGATTGAAAACTTGGATTGGATTGTAGGCCTTGAACTTAGTTCTGAGAGTTGCTTGGGTGGAGACTGTTATGCGGTTTCGTTTCAGTATGGTTGAGTCGAGAATGTTGGACTTTTTCTTGGCTTCTTTAGAGGTTATTCGACGTGGCCATTGGAATTTCTACAGGTAAGTTTCAGGTTATTAGCCTTGTCAATCCTTTTAGTCCTGGAGACAACTCCAGTATCACTGAACCAATGCTCATTGGTAAAGAATCCATATTTTAATAGTCTCTAAATGTTGCTAAACAGGTTGGAGAATGAGCATTTGAATAATGTCGGCAAGTTCAGGGCTGTAAACGCTGTCCCTTTACCATTCCGTGAGATAGATTCTGATGGCTGAGCTGATTTTCTTGATAACGTTATCAATGGCAGCCAAAGACTTTGTTGCTACCATTGGACTGGGATAAAAAATCTCGTAAGAGAGGAAAAAAAAAGGAGAAGAATTTGAGATTATCCTTGTCAATATTCTTCACAGATCCAATTCATTCTGTGAATTGTATAGCTCCAAGTGTATTTGAACAAACTGAGAATCAAATAAACATTTTTGTACATTTGGAAACTCCAACTTCAATTCCATGATATGAATCTATACAATGCCTTCCACAATTCTTTCCTTTCTCCAATTTCTGAATAAGTACAAAAATTCGAAAGCTTTAGCTGCTGTGGAATTTTGATCTCTCAATATAAGTTTTATCCAACAATTTGCTTCAATTCTATGATTATCACATGGTATATTCCATCAATAAAAAGTACAGAATATACATTAATTGATTTTCCAACTCTACATTTAAATGGAGACTAATTCTGAGTTTAAACTACAGGAATCTGCAAGACATGACATCAGAATAGGATATATTAAGTCTTAGAATAGCAAATACATTATTCAAATTGATTTACACAATATAACATTTATTTAATTTCTGATACCAATATAAAGTTGCTGAAATAAATTCCTAAAATCATTTGAGAAAAATTATTGAAACTGTTCAGTCCTTAAAGATTCTGCTATGCCTTTTGAAAGACAATAAGCAGTGGACTGAATAGTGATCATAGGATTAACACCAACAGCACTTGGCAGAACACTAGCATCACAAACAAATAGTCCTTCTGCTTCCCAACTCTCTCCATTTTCATCGATAGCGCCTTCTTTTTCATTAATCCCCATTCTGCAGCTCCCCATTTGATGAGCAGAAGTATAGGTCATCCAGTCCTTCACCGGTGACAGTATCCCTTCAGCTGGAGAAACTTTGTCTAAAAATTCTTCGAGCTCCTTTTGACTAATCCCTTCACATTTTATTTTTTGTCCATCGCTTCGGAGAGTACCCACTTCAACTGCTCCTGCTGCTACTAAAATCCTGAGTGATTGTCTGAGTCCAGCTTTGAGATTTTCTTTGTCTAATGGATGTAAGTTATAACTTATCCTTCGTTCTGCCTTAACTTCACCGGAGCCTTGATCTCGAATTATTGTTATCATGTGAGCTGTTCTTGAGTACTTAACCATTCTTTTCTTTATGTCAAGTCCAGACTCCCAAGGACATAATACACCAAATGAAGATGGTCCTAGTTGAGGAGTTTCTATAATTGCTCTCAAATTATTTGTCTCTTTTGATACTACTTTATGAACTGATGTAATTATTCCTCCTTCATTAGATTTCCCTTTCAACTCTGAATTTGACTCGGGAAAGTAACCCCAAGTCATTAGAACAGGATGGAGATGAAGATTTCGACCTATATTTGGATTCTTTAGTCCACTAGAAATCATTAAATTAGGTGTCAAAAGAGCTCCAGCCGCAGAGATTGTTACTTTAGCCTCAATTTGTAACCTTAATTTAATGTTTTTGTTCAAGGATTTAGCAATGACTCCCAAACATTTCTTTCTCCTTTTACTTCCAATCATATTATTATTATCTTCCAGAATAAATTTCTCTGCTTTGCATCCTGTTAAGATCACTGCACCATTATTAACAGCATCAACAAGCCAAGTAGTATCAGTCCCTTTTTTATCCCCTTTTGGGCAACCATAACCACAAGACCAACAGTGATGATTCTCTGATGAATTTCTTGGAACTGAATTGACTTCAAGCCCAAGATATTCACACCCTTTTCTAAGTACTTGATTTTGAAATCCCTCCTCTGCACAATTTTGTGTGACTCCAATTCTTTCACAAACAGTTTCCATAGCAGAAATATATTCTTCGCTTCCAAAAAGCTGAAGTTTGTGATTCTGACACCATTCTTGAAGTACAGATTTTGGTGTATTGATACAAGCTGACCAATTAATAGCAGAGCCTCCACCAACTACTGATCCTGCCATAACCATGA
The DNA here is from genome assembly GCA_948193065.1 of Aleurites moluccanus. NCBI lineage: Eukaryota > Viridiplantae > Streptophyta > Magnoliopsida > Malpighiales > Euphorbiaceae > Aleurites > Aleurites moluccanus. The sequence goes on from CANXYC012860049.1 coordinate 36,915, forward strand.
ATTTCGCATCAATAGTTGGAAGAATTCCTCCAGATTCATACAATTGTTCATGGGAAGGGCCTTCAAGACAAGAATAATCTTTGGCAGTGAAATAGTTTCCTTTTTCAAGGACAAGAACCTTTTGGCCTGAAGTTGCTAGCACAGCAGCAGCAACACCTCCACCACAGCCAGAGCCAACAATGGCAACATCACAATTGATTTTGCAGAGTTTCAGTTTTGGTTCTTTTGTAACTTTGAGGCCTTTATGAGCCAGATTGTGGAAAAGGGTTGGCTCAGTTTCTTGCATAGTTTCTATTATTCCTTCTTGAAGAGGCCTTTCTTTCTGAACTTGAGCTTGGGTTGGATTCATATCACTTTCTATGCGATGGCCAATGGCTTCCCATGCTGGGTTGTTACCATTCTCATCAGCCTACACCCAAAAAAAAAAAAAAACTAATTTTAATTTTAAAAATTAAGATATTAGTTAGTAAAATAGAATAGTAATTCAACCTAGAATAAAATTACAAGGTCTTAATTAATATTATAAAATGTTTTGGCCTATTACCATCATATTAGGATTAGGTCACTTTCACTCAAAGTGGGTCATGGACTCCCATTTCAAATAAAATAATATCTTTCTGTGAAAAATATAGCCATGTAGATTATTCTACATTTTCAATAGATTGAAGACAAAATTATCAAGATTGAAGACAAAATTATCAAAATTGAAGGCATAACTAATAGTATATTTTAGAAATTATATAATGTAGCTTCATTTTTCTTTGTTTTTTAGTTGGAATGGGACCATATGAGAAATATACAATAAGAAATAAGTGCAATGGGGTAGCCGGGTTGGTACCCGTACAGTGTAAGCTAGTACCATAGAATAGGGGTTATAATAAATTAATTAATTAATAACTCACTGGGGCAGGGTAGGAACATTCTAGACTCTCCTTTTTTTTTTCCTTTGATATCTCCCCCTCTTTTCCGTCACTAATTATTTGTTCTAACAAAAAATTAGAATTTTAAATGATATTCTTTTTGGAATGATACCTTTCTTTAGAATGAATAACTGTATTTTTTTTTAATAACTAGTGTTTTAGTTTAATGATAAAGTAAAATTATTATTATTATAAAAATTGAATTGAATTCATTATCAAATTTTTAAATAAAAATTAAGTTTTATTTTTCTGTTTGATTTGATTTGTTTATCCAATTTCATAAAAATCCATTTTGAGATTTGAGTTTCTAACTTATGAAAATTTTAATAGAGTACTAACCTTTTAAATTAAATATTTAGTTTTATGATATATAATAAATTTGATAATATTTTAAAAATATAGATAACTTTTATCCTAAAAATATATTATTTCATTTAAAATAAATTATATTATAAAATTAATTTTAATAATCATCTTTCGACATAAATTAATAATAAAATTTGAATAAGTTATAAAATAACTATAAATTCTAAATAAAAATAAAAAATTTCTCATTTTTATTTACACAAAAAAATTATTATTTTTAAAATTTTTATTACCTATTTATTTTATTATTATCTAAATTCTAAAATTATTTTTATATTATTTGTTGAAGAAAATTTATTGTATATAAATTTATTTCATATTATTTTATTAAATTACTTATAAAATTTATATTTTTTTATATTATATAATATTAATTTAATTATTTTTTCTTTAATTTAGTTATAATTTTGAGTATTTATTTTTATCAATTTAAAAATTGGACCGAATAGAAAAATTGGATGAGACTACGTCCAATTTGTCTTCCAATATTAATATTTCTGATAATGATGTTTGAACTTTCAATTAGTTTGGCTTAATTAGATATTTAAGTAACCCTTGTTTAACTAAATTTTGCATTTTTCCTTCATCAAATAACATTGATTTGCTTCAACTTGTTTCATTTAACATTTAATTTGCACCAGTCAGATTGTGGCACAAACCTCTTCTTCTTAAATAATGGTTAATTAACATAAATATATTCAATGTCAAGTCTTAATCACAAACAAATATAATTAAATAAATAAAACATATAGGCAACAAACATTTATTAATTAATTAAGCAAATCAAATGAGATATATAAATTTTCTAAATTTTCAAATAAACACATTAATTTGTTAATTGTCAAATAAACTAATAATTCTCCGAAATAACTTCTAATTAATTAGCACATTTTATTAAAAATTTCTTACCTAGACCAAGTCTTATGTATATACTAAGTATGTATTTTTTTTTCTCCATAATATGTAGCAGAAAAAGAAAATTAACAATTGGAATAAGCAATACCTGAGAGAAGAAAGTGTAGAGGCAGCCAATCTTTACAGTGGCGAAAGCAAGTCTAATAGGAGTAAAAAAACGATTCTTGAACCACTTCTGCAAAATCTTTTCCCTTTTATCCAATGAAATACTTGAAAAAGTATTGATAAAAGGCCACTTCTCACCAAAACAAAGAGACCCACAAAGCAAAAAAGTGCCTAATCTTGTTGATAAAATCAGTAAAACCAATCTCATAAGGATTATACCCTCTATGAGAATTCTCTTCGTTAAGAGCTCTGCAATCTGCAGTAATAATAAATATATATTCAAATTATGACAGTTCCTTCCTTATAAAATTTTTGGATATATAAATATATAACACCAATATTACCTGATCAGGAATAGGGGGTTGAGAGCCAGAAGCTTGAAAAAATGCCTGCACAGATTGTTTAGCTTGAATAGAAATGGGTGGCAAAACAGTCTCACATATACTAGAAAGTGTCTCCATCTCAACTGAAGATAACCCATGTTTATATTTGCTCTGATCTCTTCTTCCTCCTCTCAACAATGGATGCCAATCTTTTCTCATTTCTCTCTCTCTCTCTGTTTCTTTCTTTCTTTGTCTCTCTTTCTAAGAGTAGGTGATGATATTTTTTTTTCCACCCTGTTTATATACTATATAAATTTATCATAATAAAGTGGAATTGTGATTTGTGAATGTGGGTCATTGTTTTTTCTTAATTATTAACTAATTTTTTATGAGAAAGTTTTTATTAATTAATTATGTTTTATTTTTATAACAAATTAACAAACTATGGTGGGTGGTTGTTTCCATTTATCTTATTTAGAGCTCTGCACACGTCACCCCATCAAATTTATTACGCAACTAACAAGGCAACCGTTCGGAACTAATACTCAAAATCTTGTGACTTCAATTTGAATAATATTTAAATCCTTCATTTCTAATATAAAAAAAAAAATATTATACCTATCGTTTCATTAATATTTTAATAATTTTAATATTTATCTTATAATATAAAAAAATTAATATTAATAACAATGAAACTTTTTATCAAACTGTATTTTATCTAAATTAATTTATATATAAATATTTTAACGCAACATGAAATTCATTTGTTTATGTACTAAAAAAATTCACTTATTTAATTATAAGAATTTCTTTTAATTTTTATTGATAAAATATTTATTAAAATGCTTTAAACATAATATATATAATAATACAATGAAAATACTTATTTCATACTATAAGAAATAAATAATTTAAAATTTTGATTTTTTTCTTTCAAAAGATTTTTTACGTACAAAAAAGCAGCCACGAAATTAATTTATCCCTCTTATATATATATTAAAATTATTTTCAAAATTAAATAGGAACCGACTTATTAGCCCAAAACAAGCAAAGTCATTAACAAGGCATGCGTGGAGCATGTAACGACCATAATTCGATTTCTTCCCCCTTATGCAACATATAAGATCTCAGCCATTATTAACATTTTCTTTTTTGTTAAATTTGACTCTTAAGGAAAATTGAACTTGAAATCTTTCGGTCATGAAAACAGGGATTGAGTAATTCAAGAGTTCATATAAACCCCACCTCAATAAAAAAAATAAAAAAATTTATTAGTTTATATATAATTTTAATTTTTCCAGTTTTTATGTTCTTTCACTTGCTCCTTTATTAATTTTTGGCGATCTATCCAAAATTTATTTTTTATCTGAATACAATTTGAATGTCACAATATAAAAAATTCATTCGTTGTTAGTCATTATTTCTAATAATCATTTGGTTGCACGCTTTAATGTTGGTATAATGCTCGTTAGTTAAGTAAAGGATTTGGATAAATTCCCAATTTTTTCTTAAATTTTATTTCAATTGTGTCTAAAATGAGCTTTTAGATTAATTAAAAAAAAAAATTTAATTTAGGATTAATAGATTTCAATTTTAATTTTCTGTAAACCACACATGACAAAAATAAAGTGAACAGTTTTTTAAACTAAAATATAATTATTTTTTATTAAAAATGAAAAAAAATAAAAATTGCAAAATAAAAAAATATATATAAAATAAGAAAAAAAGAGACGAGAAGCTTGTTCATCGACCATCCATATCGAGATCAACAATCATTATCATCGTTATCGTTGGAGGCGGATGAAATGAATTATAAGGAATTTTAGTTGGAACTGATTGCATTTGGGCACCGCCAAAGTCACCTTCACGAGCGAGATGTAAGTAGAGCAAATCTACTGTATCATTGCGGAAGCAACCATGGCGGTCTCTAAATTTAAGTAATATTTATTTGTTGAATTATAAAATTTAAATTTTATTTAAAATATATGTATTGATAATTGAAAAATTATTTAATATTTAAAAAAGTTTTAATTATTAATTTATTTTTTTTAAATCGATAAAATTTGAAAATATGTAAAAATTGTGATTATTAATATAATTTTTATTAATTTAAAAATATAATTTTATTCTAAATTAACACTTGTGGATGGCCCATCTAAATATTCCTTTTCTGCATCTTTGAAGAAGCAGCAACAACAACGATAAAGAATTCATATTTTATAATCCAGATCATAATAATAACAACAATAATAATATTACCAAAAAAGGAAAAATTCGAGAAAGGCAAGACCATACTAGTGACAGTTGCAGCTGGAATAACTATGAAAACAAGAAAGGTGAAAGTGTAAATATCGGCACATGAGATTTTGTATGTCAGAAACAAGGCATTGAAACAAAGAGATAAGAGAAGATCTTATTTACTGTACAGGCAAGGCTTCGTTGGATTTTTTGCTAATGTGAACAGATTGGCAAGAACAGAAATATAATTTTTTTTTTTTTTTTTTTAGATTTGAGAAGAAAAGAAATATAATTTTTTTATATAAATAATTATAATATTTTATTTCATTTTAATGTGCTCCTATGTTTTTGGATCATTGTTGGAATGGCACATGGATATCACGTGAATTGTCGAACGAATTTGCTAATAATAAATACTAGCCCACCAAAACCTATCCTTGTACGTACTTGGAATTTCAGATTGAATTCCGTGAGGAAAAGCTGTACCGCAAGGTAAACCAGATGATGAATAAAACCAACCCTTTTTCTGTAGGTAGCTAGTGAAGAGTAATTATTTTAAATAAAATATAATTATAAAATAAATATATTAAAAAATTATAAATAAATTAATATAAAAATAAATTAAATAAATTAAATTATATTTCATTATGATCGCTACCATTTAAATAATAAATAAAATTTATATTTTTTATTTATTTATTTTATTTTTAAATTTATTTATTTAACATGTAATAAAATTAATCGTGAGTCCACAAAATTTATTTATTTCAATCATAACTTTTTACTTAATTTTCTATTATTATAATATACACAAACCATCATTATTATTTTTTTTATTAAATTTTTATATTATTTTTTGATAATTTTAAATATTAATATAAAGAATATACGAGTCATCTAAAAAAATAAAAATAAAATCATAAAATAATTTTGTGATCATATAAACTTAAATTTTAAAAGAGTTGTTTGACACATATCAAAACATTAATTTTTTAAATAATTTTTGAACTCAATTTTTATTATATATACAAATTTTTATTAATAATGTTGATTGGCTTGCCCATCTTAATTAGTAGCAAATACATATTATTGAGAAGCCTCCTCAAAAAGATCTATGTGTTACTAGATCATGACATGTGTAGTATCTCATATCTATTTGCTGTTTACCTTTTTTACCCAAAACACAAAGAACTTTTATATACATATCTCAAAAGTTAAAATACATTAAAATTAAAGAGAGAATTTGAACAGGAATCAATGTAAATGAAAATGAGTTAGCTTAGAGACTTTGGGTTCATTACAATTTTAATAAATTCAGACCAAATTTCAAATTTTTCTAGGCGAAACAAAGGTGATGGTGGTGATAATGTGTACTGTCTTTTGCTCTAAACATAAAAAATATATATAAGAGCCCAACATTACATGTTTCTCAATTTAATATCAACCAAATTATTAAAACTATAGTCATATTTATTTTTTGGGCCAAATGATCTAACCAAAATTTAAAATTTGGTGTTATTTTTTAATTTTGTCTAAAATTTTAAATTTTATAATTTTATCATAATTTTTAAAATTAATTACAATTATGAACTATTCTCAAAATTAAAACGGATTATTTTTCTATAATTTTTTAATATATCTTTATACAAATATCATTTTTTTTTTAAGCAAGTTAATTTGATTTTTCAATATTTTAAAATTAATCCAGCTCGTATTACTTTCAACTATATTCATTAAATTCTAAAAGTTTTTCCATTAATGAAGTTTAATTCCTTCAATTCACATCAATTATGCAATTGATACTAATTAGCAATAAGTAAAGTAATTAAATCTAGCTGAAAGGCCATGTGAATTTAGTTTCGCAATGATTTTTAGGCCATTAGGCCTGTTTTTTGCATGAATTATAAAATTATGCTCTAATTTATCGTATCAGAGTCAGAAAAAAAAATTCTTACCAGAATGAAGAAAGAAATGATTAATGAATATTTAACAATTTAAATGGAAAATAAGTAGAACTAACCTTTGTCTTTTTTATTGAAATATGTTTTTGGTGGGTGCATTTAAATTCAATCGATGAATGGATACATCACATTGGGTGGGTGCATCAAAATATAATTAATTTATTGGCGATGTTGTCCAAGTATATGTTGTCCAAGTATTGAAGTCTCTATTTCAGTGATTTTAATACTCCCAATTAATAGAAGAGGACCCATTTAGGTATAACAATTATATTAAATCTTATTACAATTGCATTCATCATGTGTATATATATATATTAAAAAAATATAAATAAATTTATATAAAAATAAATTGAATGAAAAAAAAAAAAGAAATTTTGATAAAATTATATTTTATTATAATCATTGTCATCTAAATGATAGGATAAAATTTTTTTATTTTATTTATTTATTTTATTTTTAAATTTATATATTTAATATTATCTAAATTTTTAATTATTAAAATATTCATTAAAGATGATATATATATATGATTTTTTAATGAATATTTTTAGAAAAAATATTTTTGCCCTTCAAAACCATTTTTTTTTTTTTAAATTAATATAAGTCGCTTAAAAACTATGATGTTACTGCTGACATGGGCATGGCCCCCAAGCCTGTAAATTTTTTTATTAGTATTCATTCAATTTTTTAAAATATTTACATATAACGCTTAATGTTTTCAAAATTAATATTTTTTCTTTAATCTTTTCAAAATTAATATTCTTTTACAACATGTAATTTCATGTAATATTTAAAATATATATTTTAGTCAATATTTTTAGAATTGTACCTGTTAAAAAACGGATAAAAACAGAGGATCATATGTTAAACCGAGATCAAATCGATTAAATTGAAAAAAAAAACTAATATACATATATATGTATATATAATTTGATATTTATTATATATATGATGAAAATAAATATAACGCAATTATATCTAAATCAATAATTATAAATGACTAAATTTTTTATGGTGTCAATCCAATCACATTAAATCAAAAATTATATATAATAAATTATGAACATTCACTTGCTCAAATATCTACTCATGTAATAAGATAACATATAATAAAGTTATTATTTTAGCGTCGGGTCAAATTGAAATGAAATTACTAAAATTTTCTTAATTTCTTTTAACTCAAAATAATGTCCATTTTATTTGATAAAAACGATATTGTTTTGATCAAAATAAATAAATAAAAAAACTTATCCGCTCGAATCGAAAAAACTAATTTAATTCGATTAATTCATTGATTTTTTAACCGATTTTTAAGAGACTGGTAAATGAGATTGACCAGACCAATTTTCAGTTCAATTCTTAATTTTTTCAGTTCAATCGGTCGATTCAGTCTAATTTTAACAAACTATAATTTTAGTTACTCATATATTCTCATTATATTTTTATTTAATATGCATTTTCAAAAACATAATAATAATATTTCAAATTAAAAAAAAAAAAGAGATTCATATCATTTCACAATTTTTTTTTCTTGTCATACCTTTCTCTTTCCAGATCAGGTCCACTGCCCTATCAATAGTCATTGTCTTTTAACTGCTAACCAAATGAAGTTTTAATGTAAAGAATAAATTATTATTTCCAAATCCCAAATGGATTTTTTTTTGCCTTTTTGGCATTTGTTAATTACTTCGATGACCGTACAAAAACCAGTTACTTCTCGAGCCATCTAGATTTAATATATCAAAACATTAAATTATAATAAAAATGAGGGACTTTTATATTTAGGATTAATTATAATTTTTTTCATATAAAATAATCCAATACATTAAATTTTTTCTTATTTTTTTAAATTATATTAACTCTCTTCTAAAAAATATCATAATATACTACTAGATCATTCCGTCTAATTTTATCATTAGTCAATATTACAAGGGTAATAAAAAAATAAAAATATATTTACTTTTTAATTTTAATTAATTACATTTAATTTTTACTTATAATTTTTTTTTATTAAAAAATATATTTTCATACTTTTGACAAATTTGAAAATAAAAATATTTATTAAAAATATTTTTATTTTATTTTTTAAAATAAAAAATAAAAAATATTTTTATTTATTTTTTATTTTAAAATTTGTAAAAATTTGAAAATAAATTTTTTAATCTTAAAAAAAAATTAAAACTAAACTAGAATGTAATTAATTAAAAATAAAGGATAAGAACATTTTGATATTTTTATTATTTTTGTAAGGTTAATTAAGGGTTGACTAATGATAAAATTAGACGAAATAATCTATTAGTATATTATGAAATTTATCAGAGGGAAATTAATATATTTTTAAAAAATAAGAAAAAATTTAGTGTAATAAATTATTTTATAAGAAAAAATTATAATTAATCCTTAGATTTATTGTCATATTTTTCTAAACTTCCCATACCACTAATTAAAGAAAAAAAAAAAGAGGTTAATATTGAATGAAATTATATGGGTGTAGATAAGCTTCCCAATCTCACCTACGAGTCTTCAGATATGACATACGCGTGCATTTATAAGGCACTGACATGGATATAGACAAGTTGATACATAGTATATGGATATAATTATTCTTACAAAAATTAATATATAATTTATATATTCTGTAAGATAAATCTGTGAAATTGTAGAAATTATCAGCCATGAAGGATTAATGTGTTAAAAACACATCAGTTCTTATTATATAGGCTTATTAGAAGTTAAAAAATTTTTGTAAAATTTTTTAAAAATTATAATATTATAAAATTTTTTATAATGAATTCAATGACATAATTTTTGTACAAAATAAAAATCAAATAGATTAAAAAAATTTAATATTAATGTATTAAATCTAGACCATTAAAATCTAATGGTCTAGATTTAACATACTCCTAATATATATTTTTAGATCAATTTAATTTTTATTTTGTATAAAAAATATGTCATTAGATTCGTTATAAAAAATATTATAATATTATGATTTTAAGAAATTTTATAAAAAATTTTTAGTTTCTAAAAAATCTACACAACATAAACGAATGTGTTTTTGACACATCAACTTTCTCAACCCAAATTATCACATGACATATATCCAAAATTAAACTCTTTATATTTCATAGGTTTTATCACATTTTAAGTGTCAATTATGTGATGCATTAGTTAATGTGTATGTATAGTATTATAACTATAATTGAAAAAAATTAACGTGTATATAGTGCTGTTGAGAAAATAATTGTAATATGTATTAACTAAAAATTATTAAAATTCTTTTAAAAATAAATTTTAAAAATTTCTTAGCATAAAATTTAAAATTCATTTTAAAAGTATATAACTTCAAATTTAGAACAATTAATTGTTGGATAAAAGTTGTAAATTGGAATTTAAAATAAGAAATAAATTCCGTTGCCGGGAATCGAACCCGGGTCTCTCGGGTGAGAGCCGAGTATCCTAACCGACTAGACTACAACGGATTGATGCTTTGTTTTTTGTTTACCATTATATAAACAAGAGTGCCAATTACCTCTTTTAAAGATTCAAAAGCTGCGAATGGCTATTAATAGCTGCAACCTTGCCACTGTATTCGTGTGTTTAACTTAATACTAAATATCCCATAGCATATTATCACTACGATCATGCACACATAATTAATTGAATGGTTGTGAGAAAAAAATAATCAAAGAATACATAGGAAATCTCTTCTTTCATATCAAATATGAAGCAACATTTTCCAATGGTGACAAGCATACTAAGCTTTAGTAATAAGGCTTTTCACTGTCGATCAAGGCACTTCTTTACTTTATCAGTCTTACGGCAAAGTGCAGTAAGATAAAGTCAGCATTTAGCTTCTCAATATCCTTTGTATGAATAAGCTTTTGCTTGAATAGATAGCATGGGTTTATCTCACATAGCATACAATAGAACAGAAACAACAGCACATAATTTATCCTGACAATCTTCTTATCTAAACAAATTATACCAACATTATCAAGAACATATCATGCCTATGATAACTGCCTCCACATTGCTGGACGATCTCTTGATATAAGGAGGACACGAGATGCCAAGTAGTCAAAAGAAGGGGAATACAAGTCATCTGGGCCAATAACATCTTTAACCTTTTGATTGCTACCATAATCAACAGTGAAAGACTGAATTGTATCATCATTCAAAGCATCAAAGACAAACAGCCCCAGCCCACAAACACCCATTATGAAGTCCGAATTTCCCCAAACCTGTGTTATGGCTGAGTAATGTGAGTGAGCATTGGATTCTGGCATAGAATAATTGCTGACTATCCTTTGTTTGCGTAACGAGAACTGCTGCACCTGTGAAGAAGGTTCTTTTTTCCCTGCAGACCTCGTATTACTACAGCCAATGTAGACCAAGTCTCCACGAGTGAAAACTGACTGTGCACTGACACCTATTTTTGGTATCTTAAGACCTATGCCAGATGGATGGCGAAAGTCTAAAACATTAATAGAGTCAGGAGTGCAGAACACACCATCATTTCCTTCAGCTTCTGCAGAAGTAACCCTGCATAGCAAATAGATTTACCGAGTTAATAGAAGAAAATTAAGACACGTAACGTGAGAAAAACAAATAATTTGACACAGTAATATTAATACATCATGGATAGCAAAATGTGACTTCATTTCCATCAAATCCTAAGGAAAATATCAAATACTTTACCAATGATAGTGAAAATTTGTGAAGCTTCTTCTCATGAATGCATTCATTTATTTCAAAAATAACAAATTTATTCAAATATCTACAATTGCTAGTATCAATTACATGAGATGATACATGATATATAATATCTTTGGAACCAAGGGTTCAGATATTAATATAGCCTGATGGCTTGAGGTAGAATAAGAAATGAAGGAATGATTAAGCCGATTTATTATAGTTTGGTCAAGTGAAAATTATATCTTCATATGTGCTAGAAAAGAGTAAGTGCATTCGAGTAGAAGAAACAATATGGGAAAACAGCCAAAATATGACCCTAGAAAAAGCAGAATGTATTACTTTTATGAACAGACCCTAGAGATTTAAAACCTGATTGAGTTGAGCTGAGTTAATTCAAAATTAGTGGAGACAAACAGGATTCCATCATTTCTATCAACTTCAGGAACTTACTGAACAATTCAAAAATCAAATGGCTTACAACAGGCAATAGAATTTTGCTATAGCTTCTTTTGGCTGTTTTCAAATACTCAGTAAGAAAGTATATTTTATTCAGACATTTGATTTTCTTCATTTTTGGCAAATAATTGGCAGACAAAAAATTGACCAAAGAATATCAAAGTTATTAAGGCCTAAATTACTTAACATCAATCATTCGGGAAAAACCATACTGAAAGCTCAAATTGAGAGAGCAAGCAAGTCAACCAGCAAATGTAGATAATATGAAAATATGATGACAACTGGTAACAGCACTGAGAAAAGGTGTACCTTTGCCTAACTCCGCCACCTAATTCAGCATCAGTATTAACAACATGAAGAGCAGACATTCTTCGACCAGACAAAGAAATGGATAATAATGATTGTTGGTTTTGAGAGTTTACATCCCACACAGAGATTGTTTCTGCTTCCGCTACAACTACTTTCCCTCTGTTTCTCCATTGCAAAGGACTTGAATTATCCATCACTAACACAGGCTTCTGCACCTCCCATTTCATTATTTGTTCTCCATCACGTATATCAAATACTTTGACAACCCTTTGAGAGCTGGCAGTGGATATGATAAGAGGTCCACATGGTTTATACCACCATTGTCGAGTTTCTGGCAACAATGTACCAGACAAAGCATTTCTTCTATATGTAGTGTTACTAAGTAAGGGACCTAGGACTGTTCTTGAAGTGGTTGTCACCCCATCCTCCATGTGAAAAGCTCGCACATCTTTGGTATAGAAATCCCATGAACAAAAACCCGAATCAAGAGTGTTCCCGGCAGATGCAGCCACCACATATCTCCCTGAACATCCATCAGCACTAGCAGCACGAATTATCCAACAATCTCTCCATATATTGGGTGAGACTCCCACTGGAGGCTTGTATACAGCCTTTTCCTGAAATAAATTATGGGCCATTAGTAGATAAATCATTTTAATATAATGCTGGTAATTTAATAAAATCAAGGCAGGCACCAAGATTATCATGTTTGAGGACGTACATGATCCATAAGTTACTTTGTTCATATGATCATGTTTTGTTTAAGAAAAAGAGTGCCACAGACAGAATTCAACAAATTCAATACACAATCAGAAGCAAAATGATTACATTTTTCACGTTAAAGAAAGGAAATATGCATGATTTATACAAGAACCAACATTATTACAACATAAATTGAGAAAATGAACAAAAATATATCAAATAGAAAAACTGGGAAGCTGATGAGTGATGACCAAATCACAAAACAAAATGGGAGTTCATCATCAAACAGCAATAAATAGTATTGATGCATACCTCACAATTAGCAATATCATAAAACGAGCATGACCCATCATCATGAGCAAGAAGAACAGACTCTCCTTCTGACACAAACCATCCTCCAGTGGAACTTTTGGGGCCTATTTCGTTTACTTGAAAGACACAAGCATCTTCAGTCTCCTCGTCAATTACAATAGTATCTCTATTTTCCTGGTCATCAAACTCATCAAGTGTCTCATCAGTAGTAAGAACAAGCTCCTCCAGACTCTTCTCATGGAACATGTTCAAAGAATCTTGTTTTCCCAAAGCTTCCGTACCACCAGTTTCTTTAACTTCACAAGATTCAAAACCCCCCTTTGCATCTCTTAGAGTTAATTTTGCATCCTTATTTAGTGAAGCCAAAAACTCTATCGCAATTGAATTTTCTTCAATAGGGCTCAACAACTTCTCCTTGACCTTCGACTCACTAGTTAAGTCAGGGACATTAGACTCATTGTAACCCTGAGAACTTCCTGATGAAGCCTTCAATATTGTTCTGTTTTTAAGCAACTTATGATGAGGAAAAAGTCTAGCTTCAAGTTCCTCATTATTCAACCCTTTAACTGAACCATTAACCTGATCCATTTTCTCATTTTTACTCTTTCCAAGGACCTCATTCTCTCCACTTTCATTTCGAGCAATTTTGGATGAATCACACCCAACATGTCCAATTGCCTTTTCAATCCCTGAAATCTTGTCCTGAATATCCGAAATTATCACCTTGGATGCATCAGGATTATTCGTATCCAACATCTCCTTTGTCCTCTTAATGTCAGATGCAATCCTCTTCACTTTCCCTTCTAGAAAAGCAAGCTTCTCATGAAGCTTGCTCGGATATTTAACACCACTCTTGCTGCCAGTAACCTCTTCAATCAAGCCCTTTTCTTTCAAATTCTCCAAGACCTTAACTTTACTGCCGCTTTTCTCACTAGTCTCTTTTAGACAATCGAACTTAAAATCAGATTCAGATTTATCTGTGCATAAGTTATCTACTTTAACACCTTTCGGGACATTTGAGCCTGAATTCGAGTCACCTACATCATCAACCTCGCTTGATTTTATCAAGCTTGAACCTGAACTAATCCCTTCATTACAATTACCATTCAAAGCCTTTAATCTGCTTAAATTCTTCTCATTTTCCTCTGCTTTAATAACATTTCGTTCAGAAAATCCACTTTTTCTTCCAAATTCCACACCAAATCCACTATTTTCTTTACAATCTCTAAACCCTCTAGTACCATTCTTTTTCCCAGCACTCGACACTATACGACTATCACTCTCTCCCTTAGAAACCCTAGAATCTCTAAAAACCCTAATAAACTCAGATGGGCTTGAACTCCTACCTCTCGGCACCGATGACGTGGACCAGCGGATACGCCCTTCACTGCCATCACTCCGGGAAACAACACCGGCAGCAGCCTTGTCGACACGCGGCACTGGCCGGAGTATGGGCTTCTGGGATCGATAGTTGAGCCTGGGGTTCTCTTTGACGGATATTGATTTTTTGAGAGCGGAACTGGGATTTAGGTCCGGATTCGAAATCGGAGTTAGGGTTTTCGAGGGCTTTTGGACGGGGGCGGTTTTGGCTCCGGAGCCGTTGCGGTCCTTTAATCGGCGAGTGGATGGGGCTGACATGATTCTTACTTTTAATAAATTAAATAGATAAAAAAAAAAAATTAAATCTGGAATTTAGAATAGATTAGGAGAAGATTTGTTGCGTACTGAAGATAGATAGAAATGAAATTATGAGTTTATGAGTTTAAATGGCAATGTATGATTTTGGGCGGGAAATGGTTCTCTTTTCGAGTTTTGAAATTTTCTTCCAATTTTTAACTTTTCTTTTAGGTGGGCCCGTAGGTAAATCTTTTTTCTAGGTGGTTCAATTGTTAAAGTGTTAATTAATTAATTAACAATAGTAATCTTCAAAGTAAAATAAAAAAATTCAGTATTTTCTACTTTTCATTATGCTTGTGTTTTATAATTCTGTCTAATTTAATTAATCATCTTTCCATTTTTTTTTATTTGTAATACTAAAATATCATTAGTTTTTATATTTAATAACATAAAAAAATTATTTTTAATTTACAACACTAATATTATTGGCTTTATATTAATATTCTAATTATAATCACTTTTATAATTTTCGTGTCAAAAAACTGGTATAAAGTGCTTTTATATCAGTTATGCTCATTTTTTTTTCTCTCTCTTTTCTTTTAACATAATGTAATTTTCTTTTATATTCAATTTGGAAGCATGTTTGTGTTCGTGTTTATTTAATTTGAATATAATTATCTCTTAGTCTAGCCTAAAAAATATATATTCTATATGTGATTATTGATTAAACAGGATTAAAACTTATGCAAAGTTAGAACTATATGATATTTTATGATTTTTTTTTTTTGGAGAGCTTAAGAGCTAGTTTAGTACAGTTTATGAAAATAGCTTTTCATATGGAAAAAAGTTATATTTCTAAAAATGATACTTCCAAAAATAATTAACTGTATGTTTGTGTTTGGTAAAATATAATATAAAAACTGTTTATAAACTCATAAGGATATTTTTATCCACTAATTTTTTAAAATCAACTATGCGTTTAGTCTAAAATTCATCTATTTTGAAAAGTTTCAATTTCTAACTTATCCAAATAATTAAATTTTTGCTACCCAGATAATTACTTTTATTAATTTTGATATTTATCAAACACTATAAATTGAGTTAAAATTAGTTTCTCACTCAAAAATATTATTTTTTTCTTTCCATAAACTGTGTCAAACGGACACTACTAAGAAACAAAAATAAAAAGGGAAAGGAATCATATGATGTTCAGTGGAGAGAAAAAAAAGAAAAGAAAAAAAGTATTGTGAATGAATTGTACAAAAAGTTGAAATTTTAATATAATATATATCCTTAAAAAAATTATTTTGGTGTAAAATCTATATCAAGTTCTTCATTGATAATTCAAATCAAATTTTCAATTGAAAAAATTTCCGAAAAACTACGAATATGACTATAATCGTAATATTAATATAAAGTTAATAATATTAGTATTACAAATAAAAAAAAAAATTTTAATGTTATTAAAAATAAAAATTAATGATGTTCATGTTACAACTCAAAAAGAAGTGATTTAGTTATAATTAAATAAAAAATTAATGACATTATTATTATAACAAAAAAATTTCTTGGACTACTATATAACAAAATTTTAGATCTATATGAACTGAAATTATTAAAATATAAAAATTATCTTGAAAATCTAAAAATATGAACATTGAATTTGTGATATCATAATTATTTACCTGTGCAGTTTGTATACCATACCTTTGAATTCAAGGCTCTCCCTCATTTCTGTATACCTTTTTTGTATTCTACAGTTCTTGTAAGTGGATGGTCAGGTGACCATTTTTCCAATAGGAATAAAGAAGCCAATGTACAATTATAAATTCTCTAATCCCAGAGAATTTCTATTTCCTACCATTTCACATGGCAAACAGTTTAAAGTGCAATTAGCAGAATTTTGATCTTCTTTCTGACCCTTTGCAACTGCATTTGCCCCAATAAATCCAAATTCCAATACTTTGTAGTGTTACTATTCTGTTGTTTTATTTTTTATTTTTTTTATATAAATCATTTCATTTTCAAAAATCACGTTGATTATTCCGGATTCAAATCGAATAGAACCATATTACTATTCTATTATTACGTCTATATATTAAACTATTTTATCCTTTATTTTATTTTATTTTATTATTTATTCAGTAATTACTTTATAGTTATAATAAATTATCAAACACGTATAAACATAATCTATCATATTTATAAAATAATTCAATTTAAAAATTATATTTATAAAATAATTCAATTTAAGATAAAAGGTAGAGGATTTTCAATATAGAATTATTAACTAATTATTTTCTGAAAATTTAAATCTTACCTTTTAGAGTAACTTTTTTTTCAGAAGACTTTTTAAGTAACTTTTAATCATTTATTTAGTATTTAAACTTTATGATAAAGTTTATAAGAATTATAAAATGAAATTTATTAAAATAATTATTAAAATAATATATCGTTTTATTGGATAATTTTTATATGATAGTCAATTCTGGATAGAATAAAGAAAATATTTTTATAATATTAAATATTGAAAGAAATGAAAAGAAATAAAAATTAATAACAAAATAGAGGTGAAATTTACGACGGGCTATTATCAGTGTTTTCAGATGCAGAGCCATTAGAAGTTGGCCCAGTTTTTTTCAAAATTGTTCGGCCATTAGCTCACGGGAAAAATATATCAAATAAAAAAAAAATAGACGTTATTTCCGTAACGGCTATATTGCATTTTAAACTTGAAAAAAAAAAAAAAAAAAACTTTCATTTTCTTTTCTTTCCATTTCTTGGAGACTCTGCAGCTGTAGCTCTCTCTCTCTCTCAATTATCTTCCTAAAATTAACTCAGTATTGAAATCTCTCTCTCTCTCTGTCTCTCTCAAAATTCATACTTGAAATTTGTTTGAAAATACCTAGAAAGTCCCTGATTAGTCCTAAAGTTTGAACCTTTCCTCCAAATTCTTCACAAAGATTGCCTGAGAAATCATAAAACTACCATCTGTGTCTCTTTTAAAATGGCCCCTACTCCTACTTCTTTCAAATTAAATCAAAATCATTCAATTAAAACCCCCCAATCTAAACACCGTCTAAATTTTAATTCAGCAAGAACCCCAAATCCGCACCCGTCTCCAAACCTCAACTCAACATTCAAAGAAACACCTCAAGGAGACCATCCAATTGAAGTTATTGGCCGGATTCGTGATAATCCAGACAGAAAAGAAAAACCCAATTCCATCTTGCAAGCAAATCTCGATAACCAAACTCTTCGTGTCCGTGCTGATATTGGGTATAGAGATTTTACTCTTGATGGGGTTTCTTTCTCTGAGGAAGAAGATCTCGATGCCTTTTACAAGAAATTTGTAGAATCCAGGATTAATGGTGTCAAATTGGGGAATAAATGCACTATCATGATGTATGGGCCAACGGGTTCTGGGAAGAGCCACACCATGTTCGGATGCTCAAAGCAGCCTGGGATTGTATATCGATCGTTAAAGGATATATTGGGAGAAGGAGAACAGGGGAGTGAAGAAAGTGATGGGGAGAGACTGGGGACGTGTACATTTGTGCAAGTTACAGTTTTGGAGATATACAATGAGGAAATTTATGATCTTTTGTCTAGTAATGGTGGAGGCGGATTTGGAATTGGGTGGCCGAAGGGTGGCAGTGGATCCAAGGTAAAATTACTTTAATTTGGATTTGATTCTTTCATGATAAATTTCATCTCTGTACTAATATTATATATATTTATTTAAATGGAAATGTATTGTTTGGGTTTAGTTGTTCAAACTTTTTTTTTTTTTTTTGTGTTGTTGAGACCCAGAATTGGATTTTAACTCGCTTAGTCTAGGTAGGCACAGCAATATCTGTTTGTAGTGCTCTTACTCGCATTTTAGGATATGTGATCATATGCTACCATTCAAAGAAAGATATAGTTTTTGGAAATTGATGTTGTTTATTCACATGCTGCCTACACATTGATGTGAGCCACTGATCTTTGATTATTTATGAAGATAGGTTGAACTATAATGGATCATGAACTGAATTTCATAAGTAAATTGAGCCTGAAAACTGGTATCCCAAAAAGTCCGATTTAAGGTAGTTTTCTTTGTTTGGAGTGATGGGAAGGTTCAGATTATTATCAAATTATAGCTTGGGGGGATTTCTTCAAAGGGAATTCTGAGTGTGTAATCTACATTTGTAGGTAAGACTTGAAGTAATGGGCAAAAAGGCCAAAAACGCTACTTACATATCTGGGACTGAAGCTGGAAAAATTTCAAAGGAGATTCAGAAAGTGGAGAAGCGAAGGATAGTTAAGAGTACCCTGTGCAACGATCGAAGTTCTAGGAGCCACTGCATGGTATGATTCTTTTGGAACTTGCTCACTGAAAATTGGACCAAAGTGTTGTTACTTATTTTGAACTGTGTGCTTGTACAGATAATCCTGGATGTTCCAACTGTGGGTGGACGGCTTATGCTTGTTGATATGGCAGGCTCAGAAAATATAGAACAAGCAGGGCAAAACAGTTTTGAAGCAAAGATGCAGGTAAAGTGCTTTTGTAATTTCTTTGTTAAGGGACTTCACCTCCTCCTTTCTCTCTAGGGCAATCCTTTATTATATTCCCTGGCCTGGCATCCCTTGTCCTAGTGTTAAGAGGAACACTGATTTTGTGCTTCTTCCATTGCAAGAACAGACAGCAAAAATCAACCAAGGAAATATTGCATTGAAGAGAGTGGTTGAATCTATTGCTAATGGAGATTCTCATGTGCCCTTTAGAGATAGCAAGTTGACAATGCTACTCCAGGTAATTAATTTCTCATTTATTTTCTTTTTGTTACATCCGAATAATAATTTCTCATTCGTTTTGATCATCTTATGATGGTTTATGATGTCTGAAATCTGATTTATGGGGTTTTGTTGTTCAGGATTCCTTCGAGGATGATAAGTCCAAAATTTTAATGATATTATGTGCAAGTCCAGACCCTAAGGAGAACCATAAGACAATCTGCACTCTTGAATATGGGGCAAAAGCAAAGTGTATTGTTCGTGGTCCTCACACACCAACTAAGGACAAAGTTGGCACTGAGGATTCTTCTGCAGTAATTTTAGGATCCAAGATAGCAGCCATGGACCAATTTATATATAAGCTACAGATGGAGAACAAACTCAGAGAGAAAGAAAGAAATGAGGCTCATAAACAGCTCAAAAAGAAAGAGGAAGAAGTTGCTGCACTGAGAGCACTAATAGAAGGGAAGGGATCCGCAGCAAGTGAAGAAGAGATCAATTTGAAGGTGAATGAGCGCACAAGCATGTTGAAACTTGCTCTGGAAAAGAAGTTGGAGCAGTGTCAGAGAATGGCTGAAGAGTTTGTTGAATTAGAGAGGAGGAGAATGGAAGAAAGGATACTGCAGCAGCAGCAGGAAGTCGAAATGCTGAGAAGGCGCTTGGAAGAAATTGAATTTGAGCTATCCCATTCCAGGGATGAAAATAATGTAGAGAATGGGTCAAGAGACATGGATGGGAGCAGCTTTGCCAGAAGGCTGTTGGGGGTTTATGCTGACGAGGATCCAGGAATGGTGAAATCAATGGATTTGGACATGGGTGATCAAGAAGCATTTATTCCTGTTGTGAAATATATAGATATGGCTGTTCAAAAATCTAATGGCTTCCACAGCTTGGCTAATTATCATCATTTAGATAACTTGAATCAGGTGGTTGATCAAGATGTTCTTGGACCAACATATGGGGGTAAGGTATGTCTGAGCACTGTATTTGAGGAAGAAGAAGTAGAAGACGAGGAACGTAAAGTGAAAGTCGAAGATGAGGAAGTGGAGAAAGGAGTAATAGAGGTGAAGAGGATTGTTGGTGTCTCTGGAATCAATCTTGATGCAGGCTGTTCTCCTCAGAAATTTGAGACCTCTGACTTATCTAGCAGAGGTTTAGAAGGAAAATATTTGAAAGAGGGACCAGAGGATAAGTGCCAGGGTTCAGGACCACAAAATGAACTTGAGAATGTTGATGCAGCCTCTTCTAGACGATTGAGAATCCAGAATATATTTACACTTTGTGGGAACTACAGAGAGCTTTCTCAACAAGTTAGAACACCAGCACCTGCAAAAAAGGCTTTTGAAGACCCTGATCCTCAGTTTACTCCATTCATGACACTTGGGGAGGATTCTGTGGTACGAACTTCAGGTAAAGAAAACTCACCTCTCAGGAAAGATGTTTCCTTGGTGGAATCCAGGAAAAATCATTCTGATCTAATGGCACTAGCTTCAAAGGAGAACTACAATCCCCTGAAAGAAAGCAATGATGCACAGATTGATGTGCATGTAAAATGGGAGGCATCTAAAGGAAATATTGGGAAGTTCGTCACAACACTTAAGGTTGTGAGGGAAGCAACACTTGCTGATTTAAGAAAGCTGATTGAAATTCATCTTGGTGCAGATAATCAATCATTTTCTTTTCTTGTGCTCGGGGTAAGCTATCTTCAAATTGAATCAACTATTTTTTCAGACCTCATTCAAAGCAATTTCCTCGGGAAATTGTTTGCTTGGTCTTTTCTTATGGTATGCCTACTTGTCAATGATGCAGGATCCCACTGGAGCACCCATTCCAAAGGAAAAGGAATCAACAGTGCAGGCCATCAAACTCCCTATTTGCAACAACCAGTCACATGGTTACCTTGCTTGCTTGCGACCATTGAACCATCTTGCATTAAGCCCTATCCCAGCAACCCCCTTGGAAAACAAACTCCCACTGACTCCTCTTGAAAACAAAATCCCATTTACTCCTTTGGAAAACAAACTATCACTCACCCCAAGTTCTTGCTTGTCACTGCAGTGTGATGGTTTATCACCCAAACTAGCTCAACACTTCAGTTCTACTCCTTTCATTACTCTACAAAAACATTAGTTGTGATGTTGTGTATCTGCACACTATGAGTATATATACATATGTACTCTCATATATACATATGTACTCTCTTGCTTGTGCTTAAATTGTGAATTTGTATTGATGTGTGAAGTGACTTTTTGTAATGCAACTATGCATTATATTAGTAGTTGCTGCTTGTTTATTGTTGTTATAATCATCCTTTTCATTATCTTTTGTTGCTATCGTCTTCTTCTTCTTCTTTTTTATTGCATTTTGAAGCTAATTGTAATTTTTTGCTATCATCAATATTCACAAGTTGAAGATTAATGGCTAAAGTTGGAAAAACGAACTAATACACTAATTAGGATGATATGCATATTTTGAGTGCATATTTTTTTTTTTATTAATTAGACTTCAATTAATATTCAATTTTTAATGTACAAATATAAACTCTGAATAAATAAAATACAGACAGCGAATAAAATTTTTATAATATTAAAAATTATATTTTAAAATTTAGAATACTGTTTATAATATTATAATTATATTTTATATAAAAAATATTATAAATTTTATTCACAGTTTATAAGTGAGATTTGAATCTTAATATTTACTTCTAAAATAATCTCATTTTATATCATAGACAGCGAATAAAATTTTTATAATATTAAAAATTATATTTTAAAATTTAGAATACTGTTTATAATATTATAATTATATTTTATATAAAAAATATTATAAATTTTATTCACATTTTAACCGTCTTAAAAAAAAATTAAAATGTGATTAGTATCTTAACTTGATAGTAAAATAAGATTATTTTAGAAGTAAATATTAAGATTCAAATCTCACTTATAAAATTAACGAAGAAAAAATTAAAACTTAAATTTTGGTGCATTACTAAGTGCTATACAATTGGCACGGCTATTCTTCGAATTTGAAGGGTTGGACCTCTCTTGCTATTGGCTGATAATTTGTCACGTACGTTTTGACAAATTATAGTTTATTCTCAGTTTGGCTGTATTAAAAAATATAATTAATTAATATTTTAATCTTATGGTATGATAAAATTATTTTAAATAACATTTGAATTTTATTTATAAAATTAATACTAAAAAAAGATAAAAATTTAATTTTGATGCATTACTAAGTGCAATACAACTAGCATTAGAGGTGACTAAAAAATTGATATTATCAAAAATTGTATCTAAGCAGAATTTAATTTAATCTATATTAATTTCATAATTTAATTTGGTTTAACTTAAATTTTTATAATTTTAATCTATTTAATTCGATTTCATTTATATTATTAAAAAATTTAAAATAATCGAACTGTCTAAATTATATATATATATATATATTATTTTAAAAAAATGAAATTAATTTAATTACCGAATGTTATATTAGTTTTATAAAAATATTAATTCAATTGATTTGATTAATTATATAAGTAAATTCAATTTAATTTAATTATTTAAATTATATATTTATTTAATTTAAATTTTTTAAAATTTGATTGATTTCAAAACTGAATCAACAAAATGCTAACTCTAACCGAAACGGATCTTCTTCGAATTTAAAGGGTCGGACACCTGTCCCTATTCGCTGATAACTTGTCATATACGTTTTGACAAGTTAACAGTTTTATTCGCATTTTGGCCGTCTTAAAAAAAAAAAAAAAAAAAAAAACTTAATTGATGTTTTAATTTAAATACTTCAGGAGTGCTATTCAATGTATTTTTATGTTGTTAGATTGGTTTATTAGGTTAGTATATACAGGAAGTATTTTAACTTTAATTTTGGTGTATTGTTGGTGCTATGCAACTGGCACGGTTCTTCTTCGAATTTGAAGGGTTGGACCTCTCTCACTAGTGGTTGATAACTTCTCATATACGTTTTGAGGTTTGCTCTTGAGTGCGAATCGCCATGGAATCATTCAGAGATCCAATTCCATCGACTGTCCAATCCAATTCCGATGATGAAGAGGTCTTTATTTTCCCTCTCTTTTCTCGGGGGTGCTTGCTATTATTCCTTTATTTTTAGTTTAATTAAACTTTGATTTGTATTAGTGTTTTTTTTATGCTGTGTGAGTTGCGTTTTTATGTGGATGTGTGTTTGTTTGCTGAGCAAACGGAGGAAACTGAAATTAAAACAATAAGGGATATCATGGGTAGTGTATTTTAACCAGTTCTGGTCAGTGTTTGTATCACGCTCAGTGTAACTTTTACTAAGTAATTGATTCTTTAACCATCTCCGACTTTTATTGTAAATCACCACCCTTGTTTTATATCTCTTCAGATTGAAAAACCCAGAAAATTCTAAGCATGAATACCTCCACTGAAAGTTGAACTATCCTATAATCTGAATTTCAAGGTTATTCTTTTTTGTCCGGTGCCCTTTGTATGGCATAAAATTAAGTTTACCCTGTAATTGCCCTTCAAATTGGTTTCTTATCATGTAGATTAATTTTCAACTTATTATAAGACTGATAAAGTTTAAATCTTCTCTATATTTTTTGCTTTCAACATATATGAACTATATTCATCTTCTTAGCCGTTTCTAAGTTGCATTTACTCCTGTTCAATCCCAAATAATATAGTTGTATCATGGTTAAAAGGGGTTTTGGGGAACATTTTCGAGTATCGATGTGTAAATTAGCCAACTTATTTTCCTCTCACTGTATATGATCAATAATTTGTGGACTGTTTTTGCTTTACTTGAAGATGGATCTTTACTTGAAGATCGTGAAAACAGTGCCTTTAAGTTTAAAGGGATCCGAGACAATTAAAAATGTAAAATCCCTGATAAATGAGAAGGCAGGCATTTGTGAAAAGGATCAGAATCTGTTCTTTAATGGCAATCTGCTCACTGATGGTCAAAGGCTAGTTGATTATGGTATTCAGAGGAACTCTACTATCCATCTTATTGTCCAGAATTTTGGTGCATTGAAAATATTTATCAGAGTACCATCTAATCAAAGAATTATCATTGTGGAAGCCAGAGCTTTTGATACTATCCACAACATCAAATCAATGATTCAGGCAAAGGAGGGAATTCTGTCGGATAAATTTGCTCTTGTATATGATGGACATCTGCTTGAAGATGATAGGACTCTGGCCTATTTCGGTATAAGGAGCAATTCTACAATGTATTTGGTGTTTTGTCAGAAAGAGGTGCTATCCATATTTGTGAAAGCACCAAACGTAGAGACCCTAGAACTTTCTGTTAAAGTTATGTTTACTGTTCAAGATGTCAAAGCAATTGCTGTGAGCATGATTGGTGACTCAGTCAGCCATTGGAATTTGTTTTATGCGGGAAAACAGCTTGATGATTCCAAAACCCTGGCCTTTTATGACATTAAAGAAGAATCCTTTTTAGAGTTGTTGCCTACGGCTATGCAGATATTTGTAAAGACTTGGATTGGGAAAACCCTAACCCTTGATGTGCAGGGATGTGATACTGTGAAAGATATCAAGTCCAAGGTTTTTGAGAGCTACATATCCCCATTGAGTTTCAGAGTATTGTATATGCTGGTAAACGGCTTGAGAATGACCGCAGTCTGGCAAGTTATAACATCCAGTGGCACTATACTCTGCATATGGTTTTTGCTCCCTCGCAACTGTCATTGAGGTGCCATTAACTGACTTTGGCTTTATACCAGCGAGTACTGATATTCATAGTTTGAAGTCTATGCTGCAAAAGAAATTCCATGCCCCAGTGAAGAAAGTATTGTTCATTACATGATGAGCATACACTAGAATATTACAATATTAGGAATGGTGCAACAGTGGTGGTGGTTTTTTGAGCATTGTAAATGCTTTGACCGGGGAGCATTACTGCATTAGTATTAATAGTCACTGGTTAAATTTACGTGACAGAATTCCTTTTTGTCTTTTTGGGTCAAGGAGGGAATAGGAGAAAGCAAGATTTTGAAACACCGATTCCCCGTGCTAAGGGGAAAGCGTGCAACCATTGGACAAATGCAATGGCTATGTGAGAGACTAGCAAAGTATTTAAGGTCCTTTATTTCTGTACAGATCACTGGATGCTAGCGTGCTTCATTTTTAGTATTTTGTGGATATTAATTGGATAATGAACCTGGGTATAATCTTCATCTTTGTGCTTTGCTGTGTATTTGTCCTTCAATTTTAATTATCATCTGCAATAATGTTGCTGATGTTGCATATATTTTAATCTTTTATTGGTGCTGTTGTTCTCCTCTCTGCAGTCGACACAGAGAGAGACATAACCGAAAAAATAAAAGAATTACCCGCAGTAAAAGCCACTTGCTTCATATCCATGTCTATCATATTTTGATTTCTATCAATTGGAAGCCCTGTTCTACACTACAGAGGCTATTGCATCCAAATTCTAACCAGAGCAAAATGAAATGGGAACAAAGCTCACTAAGTCCATCTACTATATGAGCTCAAAATACTTGCAAGGTACCACCACAACTACCAGCCTTTTTCTCATTTTTAGTACCTGTAAATTACCTGAATTTCTGCTCTGCCTTCCTTTATTGGCCTGCTATGTGTTTGTTTTCTTGGATTATAGCAATAAATAAAGTAGGGGAAATTCAAAAAAATATTGAGTTATGAACAATGATTATCCTTTTAACTTTTATTTTAATTCACTATTATCTTTAAATTTCGATTTGTTTTAATAATATCTTCATATTTCGTTTTTATCTCAGTTGTGATTCTTTTTTTGTCCTATATTTTTATTATTTTTATTTTTATCCCTAACTTTTTATACAGTTTATAAATATATTCGTATATATTTACTGGATGACCCTAGTTTAATATGTAAAAATTTTATCCATTTATATTATAATTATAATTATGACCTATGATTTCTTAAAAAAAAACTTATCTCAGTAAAGGGATTTGACCGTTCTGAACTTAGTCAACGGCAACTCCTAATATTATCAACTTTAAGTTTATAGAGTGGTTAATTTGAACTGTACCTTTCTTAGATTAGGCTCAGTACAAATTCATTTCGTTTCCTACCTCGGATCGTAGTAAATATTACTTTTTATCTATTCTTGTAAATATTGCTCTAATCATTTTTTATTCAATTCTCTTTTCAAAATTCAAAAATTAAAATTTTTCATAATTGATAGAGTAACCAACTCAATTTCAAAAGGTGTTAATAAAAATATTTTGAATCAAAATGAAAAAAAAATTCAATCAAAATATAATTAAATATTGCAAGAAATGTAAGGAAGGATATATTTGTAATTATATTTTATTGGGAGAAAAATCTAATTAAATATTTTAGTAGAGATATTCGGTGTTATAAAATTAAAAATTAGGAATTTTCTTATTATAAATTTAAGTTTAAAGACTATTGAAATAAAAGTCAAATTTAGGAAAATTTTAACAAAAAAAATACCTTGTGAATTAATGCATTTACAAATAGGGGTTTGTGAATTTTTTTTATTTTTATTTTTAACAAATAGAGATCTATAGTTTACTCTGTTAGCATATAAAGGGTCAAGTGCTTAGCTAGATATTATTAAAATGATAAAAAAAATTAATTTTACTATAAAAATGGGTCTCACTTATTAAATATCAAAAAATAAAATTTAAAAATTAGAAAATAAAATACTAAAAAAATAAATAAATAAAAATAAAAAATAAAAAAATAATGAAAATTGACTTAGTAAACCACAAACCTTGATTTGCAAAAAAAAAAAAATATATTTCACTAATCTCGGTTTGCAAATGCGCGAAATCATATAAATAATTTTTTGAATTTTCCTCAATAATGTAAAACCACTAGGTTCTCTGGCAAAAACTCTGATAGGAATTAAAGAAGAAACTGAATCATAAGAACATCTTCCAGAGGATACTATTCAATCTCTAATTACATGTCTCTTAATTCTTCCTCTTATACTTCTTCATATGCTTCCAAAACTGAACTTAGATGACTCGCATAATTTTTGGGTGCATGCGCGGTCTCAGACCCTTGAGGTCCATGACGGTCTGCTGCTGATGAGTTCTTTTCTTTTGATTTTGACTCCTTAGTCTTTCTTCCCTTTGAATGTTTTGGGATGGAAGGGTGATCGCGAGCGGGCGATTCAACACCAAGATTAGCATTATGGTGGTGGTGGTGATGCCGTCTTGTGTTTCTAGCTGTTGGATCCCTGCTTGGAGAATCCATTGAGTTGTTTGCAGATCGATTGCGCCTAGAATGCTTTCTTGGAGAATTTAAAGGAGAGCCAGTTCCATTGGATGATTGACTTCTTGGTGAGTCTGTGCCACATGATGTGTGCCTTGATTTATGTTTTGGCTTCTGAACCTGGCTCATTTCTTCATCAGAAAAATTCAAAGGTGAGGATTTTCTAGGAAAAAAAATAATTAGTAGTGATTAATAATCATATATATGAGAAAACAAGCAAACCTTCTGAGGTTGGTTGAAGTACTGCAAGGTTATGCAGTTCTTCAATGCAATTTGGGACTCCATTTGAGATCTCTGGAGAAGATTTATACTCGTACATCTGCAAATATCAGAAACTAAGTACAAATTAATTCCTTATAGTCTAGTAATGCAAGAGGTCAGGATTTAAATACTAATAGCCTTTTCGAAAATAATTTCGGATGAATTAAGAAAAGAAAGGAAATGAAGAGTATACCCAGCTTGGCTTAGAGGCAGATGGACCATCCCATCCAATGTGAGCAACATGTTTTACATCTGTAGGAAACCCAATTTGCATTTCTGGTTCTTTCTCATCTGCAACCAAAATTGAACAAAAATGTTATTATTGATTAGAAATTAAAAAAAAAAAAAAGGAAAATGCATATACATACCAAAAATATGTGCAACATATTTAAAACCTTTAAAGAGACCTTTCATCATTAGACCTCAAACAAACTTTCCTCTGTAAAAAAATGTGGAAAACTCAAAAAATAATAATAAAAAAAGACCTAAATACAATCATTAGTTCATCATCCTCCAGTCATTATTAAAATTATTAAGATATTTCAGTAATTGGAGCTCTTCTCATCATCATCATCATCATCATCAAGAAGAGGAAGGAAGAAGAAGAGGGAAAAGGATAAGAAGAAGAAGAAGAAGAGGGAAACTGTTGAATTGGAATTCTCCAAATCTGCAATTCTCAAACCCAATTTTTTTTTTTGTTTGTCGGCTGAGTGGTGACGCGGTTTCTTTTCCGATCAACACCAATAGATTGCCCATTTTTTTAGGGTAAAGAAAACCCAGAAATCTCGATCCTTATTGCCTTTAATGAAAACGCGGGAAATTCGGTTTTCTAATAACTACATCGTACTATTTTAGTCCTTTTTATTTTCGTATAAATTAATAAAATGCCTGAGCTTTGATGTTTCAAAATTAATTACTTTGATTCTTTCCCCTCTCTCAGATTTTGATGCAGTTATTAGCATACATATTAAAGGTTTCTTCTGTGGAGATTTTGTTGTTCGCTTAAAATGAACAGGATATATATTTTTTTTATATGTGAATAAAGTCAATTGCCAGAGTAGAATAACCATGAGGCCACATTACCCTTATCAAGATATTTACGGAATAATAACAATACAATTTTGAAAATAATCAATGAAACTTTAATCAAATCATATGATTCTTGTCCATGTTGAGTTTAAATTACAAGTATTATGTTTGATCTAATTATAATTTGTGTATTTGAACATTATGTCAAGTATTGTAATTCTAATTTTAATTTTATCATGCCCACTGAGATTCAGAAAATTCTGAATAATGAATAATTTAGAGGGTTTTTTTTTTTATTTTTTTATTTTTATGGACGGCAAAAAGCCTGAGAACAAAACAAGAACCAACAGGCACTAGACGAGGCCAAGAATAATTTAGGGTACGTTTCATTTCACTAATTTTATTATACTTCATTAAAATGTCCTAAACATGCTATAGATTCGCTCAATATCTAATGCTCACCCACCTCTGGTCAAGAATTAAGACTTATGCTTCAGTAGTATCAATAAAAATGGACACAATTAGACTGGTTATTGCACCAACTCATACAATAAGAACAAAGCAAAATGGCCAATTGAACTGGTTGTGTAACTAATAAGAAGTTACATAGGATGTATAAGTTGAAAATTGAAATAGATGATCAATCCAAATCTTATATTAACCCTTGAGTTTTTTAAGCCAATGCAGTAAGCTGAAAAAGAAGAAGAAGAAGATGACAAAAAAACAACAGAAAACCACTGTTGTGTATCAGAAAGACCTCTTCTCTTCCTCTACGAAGATTTCATATCATCCAAGCCAACAGAAGCCTGCATCAACAAACTTGCACTGGTAAGCAAGCTTAGGCTGCCATTTCAAAAACATGGTGATAAAGAATGGGGAAAAGACCCTACTACACCAAACTTTCTAGGCCCTTTACCCTGGCTCACACCTCAAATTTCTAAGTTCAACATTTCTTGTTTCTTTTCATGTGGTAGGATACATGCCTTTCCACAACTGGAAAGCATAATTGACCACATGCTATACTTTCTTGTTGGAATAGCAGTGGGTCAAGTCATAAATTAGGACCATAAATAGTAAAAAAGGGAAATGGAAACCGACTACACTTGCTATTCTGTATTTAACTCTACCTTGGGTTTTCATAATTGCCATTAATTTGATACGTTAGCAGAGGAAATATGGTTGATTCTAAGTTTCAGGTTTTACTGCCTAGTCTTGAATGACAAAAAGAACATATGAACTTAGAAAAAGAAAAGGCCAAGTCATCAGGGATCTTGGACAAAATCATTCAGTTGTTAATAGAATCTTACCAGGAATTTGTGATTCTCTTCCAGAAATGGAGAAAAGGTTGCACAAAAGTTTTCCATGTCAGCACCGACATCACCTGAGCCAGCTATCACGTCCATGAATATCTTCCTATCTGGAGCAAGTTTCATCGCAACCTGTGGCCCAGTATCCAATAAACAATAAAGGAATGATTGATACGTTGTCTAACTCATTGAAGGCTTAGAGGAAAGAAGATAGTTAGTGACAACAGAAAATTAAAGCAATATTTGCTTTCATTTCCTAAAATACAGCATGTTTATCTAACAGAAATACAGCATGTTTATCTTACAGAAATCTGTTAGATTTGGACAGACACTAAAGGTAATGTAAAAGCATTTGAAGAGTAAATAATTTTCAAAAATATTTTTCAAATCAGTTATCAGATTAGGATATGACACTATTAGACTAATCTAGGCCAATATGAATCATGGAACCTTACATGAAAATTCCTTTCTGATATAGAAAATTTTCAGAGTTAAATTGACTGGGCATAGAGGACATTACAGTGAAACTTGAACTAGCAAGCCAGCCGTGAAATTTTTTCAGTGTCTTGCCATAAGAATCTGTACAGGCTTGAGACATTGCCCAATCTGGATGAGCAAGTAAATTGCGAAATAGCTCCACTAGGAAATCCATTGCTCTAAGAAATCACAAAAAGATAATAAAGATTATGAGAATTTGCAATGTGAGTGGCTTGACAAAAAAAATATACGCAGTTCAAATTTAATTTTTCTGGTTTTTAAAAAGCCAAAAAAGTTTCACATCAAAACATATAAGCCAAAAAAGATAAATCAAAGGCTAACATTCTGCATTTCTTATCCTGTTCCAGTTCTACACTTGATCTTCCTTAATTTTTCAAGACTGGATAACCATACGTTAATGTGATTTCAATGAGCTCTTCAAAACATTTTTTAGTTGGCTTTCAGGAAATGAAACATATAAAGCTTCTAAGCAACTTTCCACATATAACGATAAACAAATTTCAATATTCATTTAAGATCTTACATAAGAAAGAAATATAATTAAAACTCATCATTTATAACAACATTCAAGCCAAACGAACAGCTGAAATTAAACAAGATGTAGAGGAAAAATGTAGAAAGACACATTAATTAGCAATATAATGCACCTGGTTAGCCAAATAAGACCATTGGTACAACTAGATGATCCTTTAGCTGTTTTAGCATCAACCTCCTCTTGAACCATAGTGTACAAATGGTTATATTTAGTTGGATCAGAAGAATATTTTGTCTCCAATCTCTAGTACAGTTTCAGTATAAACACCACAAAATAACATATCAATTATACGAGCAGTCATTTATATAATCAGAAAATAAAATAGTCAAATAATCGGAAAATTTGTATGTATGTACCGATATGTTACCGCCAATATCAGATTTTACAAGCGCCATGGCCGCTCCAAACTTATCTAGAATCAGAACAGAATCGAAAATTTCAATTAGCAACGAATTGAGAGAATTGATTGTATTAGAACATAAGCAAATTAAGAAATTACGAACCAATAACAGGCAAAATCAATTTGCAAACATCCAAGAAAGGCTTGGTGAGCATTTCCCCTTGTTCAGATTTCACATGCTTCATTCCTTCCAGTGATGGTGTAAACACTGTTCCAGTTCCCTCCATTTTCTACAGAAGAAGAAGAAGATTATTATTATTATTGTTTAAGTCCATAAAAATAAAAATAAAATAAGAAACTGAAAAACAAGTAATAGTAAAGCTCAATTATCTAAAATAAGCATCGCTGCATCGGATCGATCAGATTTATTTCAGATCACAAGATCAGTTTACTTAGAAACAGAACAAAGCAGAAAGCAAAGAGATCTGTGCATTGATACAGCTAAAGCGAAATGATGAAACAGACGCTGAGAGATTGAGAGATCGAAGTTGCAGAATGAGTTAGAGAGGAGGAGGAGAAATGGAGATGGAAAGGGAACCTTTTTGAAAGGTAAAAATTATTTGAGAATTAGATTCTAATTCTATCATGCTACACTTTTTGAAATTTTTTTTTGTTAATTAGAGGGGAACTGGTCGTGCCGGTTATCTAGTATCAACTCTCTCACGTCTCCCGCTTAAAGACAGAGGCAGCTGGTTGACGATTGTATCATTAATGTGTCTTAAAAACGATTTATTGATTTTGTGAAATTACTTGTCGTTTGCAAAACGGTATTTAATGGTAAATGATATAATTGATGAGCTCAATAAATATATTTATGAATTTAATAATTCAGTATTAATTAATATACTTAATTATAAATTTATAATATACACTCCGCCTATCTTTTTTATCAGTGATTTAAGACACATATTAACACATTTATTAATTAAATTTAAAATAATTTATTTAATTTTATATTTTTAATCTTATTTTAAATTAAATTATTATATTTTAATTAAATACTATAAAAATAAAATAAAAAAAAATAGGTAAATATTATTTTAAAAATTTAAAATGACAATTAAAAATATAAATGGATAAATTTTTAAAATAATAAATAAAAAAGGAGAGAATAATAAATAATTTTAAATTAATAAAATATATTTAATAATTGATTTGTATAATTTTTTTAAAAAAAATTAACTTACAATATATATATATATATATATATATATATATATTATCATTCATTCAGATTCAATTTTTAACATAAATTCATTTATAATAAATTAATAGATATTAAAAATTATCAAGTATTAAAAGTATATGATATTATGATAATAAAAAGAGTAACAATTCATGAATTTTTTTTTTCTAATTAAACCTTATATAAATATAAATATAAAATTTTATTATTTCCTGTCAACCTTTAACTCCATAAAAAACCCTTGGTGTGCTAGACGGCCAACATTATATTTCATAGTTAAGGGTCTATGGAGCAGTTTAACTTTGTCCCATGTGCTACTTCTCTGTTGTGAGAAGTCTTGATTCAGTTTAACTTTTCCTGGTGGTTCAAGAAACTTCCCTTGTACTGGCTCCTTTATTTTGCTTCCTCTCCGGTTAATCGGCGAGATTGATGTTTATAAATTGCCAGAAATAGAGGAGATGATCTGCTGGGTCACAGCTTAGTGCTTATACCAAAATAGGTGAAAGCGAAGGAGAGAGAAGTAGAGTAATGGTGCTTAAGCTAGGAGAGGGGGCAGGGGAGGCAACAAAAAGCTGTATGACCTTGTTTAGTTGTAAAGAATCAAGTTTTTTTTTTTTAAATAATTTCAGGAAAAAAAAATAGTTTTTAGTTAAAATTATTTTCCAAATATAACACTAGAAAATGACTTTTTGAATTTTTTAAAATTTATAATTAATATAAAAAAATTATTTTTAGTAGTTTTTTTATTATTTTCTTTAATGAAATATGTATTGAAAAAACACAAAATTTTTTAAAATGATATTTTTTTTCTAACTTTTGAATTTCACATGCTCTTCTTTTAATTTATTCTTTTAAACTTTTTTCTCTATATTATATAATATAATTTAATTATCATTATCAATATTTATTTTGTCAATCGAATGAATTTATCACCATCATAGACTAAGATTAGACATCTTGTTTATTTAATATATTTTAAGTATTAATTTCTTGTAACCACAATTTATGAGAAAATAAATAAAATCAGTTTTTGTTCGTAAGAAAACATGTTTTGCAAAGATGATAAAAACAAACAATAGACACTTTTGCCAGGAAAAAATATTTTTTGCTAATTTCAGATAAAAAATGGAAAAATAAAAAAAATTATATGTCTATTTTTTTTATGAATAATTGAATCGTATTTATTATTTTTCTATTTAGAAAATAAAAAAATAAAAAAAAGAGAAGAAAATTAAAAAATGAAAATAAAAAATATTATTCACAACTAAACATGGCCAAAAATTAGTTTAAAAGATTTTTTAAGTAATTATTACATATAATTAAATGATATTTAAATAATATTTTAAAATTAAAATGTTATAATGTGCGTTAGTCTGAAATTTGAAGAATATACTAAAATTTACTTGAGATTTCATTATTTATAAAAATAAATTAGTGCAACAATAATTTATTTTATTTTTTAATAATGGAGTACAAGAATATTTTTAAATAACAGTGTCAATGCAAAATTTTAAGATAAAAAACGAAAATCATGATAACTTATATATATATATATATATATATATATATATATATATATTTTTTAAAAGAAAAATGCTGTCCCATGACGGCCCAAGATAGAAAACTTGTACGTGGCATTGAATCCCATGACCGCACAGGGCCATCCCATGACGGTCCAAGACATGCCTAATTATTGTTATTGCCAAAAAAGGATAACATTAGTGATAATGTCAACAAGCTTTTTTTTGTGTGTGTTTTTCTAATTATATTTTATTCATTGCCTCTAATTTTACATTCCAACTAACAAGTACTTAAATAAATGGCTATCCATCATCTTGGCTAACCAAACAAACAGGTGCCAAAATTATTACAGCCCTGAAATTAGATGGCAGTTAAAGGGAAGAATGAAAATCAAAAAGAATGGAAAGGAACCATTTATCTGCAAATTACTGAGGCAATAAGCCAGGATTCTATATATAATTAGCATATTCATGTTATTTCAATTGATTGACGTAATCAGTAATTAGCTGAACAATTGCTTTCCACAAAAACTGAAAATTGCAATCTTCACTACTTTATTATAAATTATCTATATTATATGGAAGTTCCATCAAAATGTCCAGAAAGGAAAATAAAAGAAAAGAAACAACTGACATTGCACAATATATTTTTTTTTAATTTATTTTTAGCAGATCTTTATTAGGAGGATATTTGATAGAATTCTTGACAATTTTCTTGGTGGCAGCATCACCAAGATCAATGCCACATATGTCAGCCAATCTAATAAGATATAGAAGCACATCTGATAACTCTTCTCCTAGATGCTCTTTGTCTGATTCCTCCCAATTGGGCAACCCCTTGTCCACCTCTCCTCTCCATTGGAATATTTCTGATAACTCACCTACTTCTCCAACCTAAAGATCAAAACATTAAAAAAACGAAGGGAAATTTTATATTTTAGATAATGAATTAATGTCATTATTATGCATTGAGGGAAAAAAAATAAAGAAAGTATAGCCCTTAAGGTAAAATATTGCACAAATTCCATATTCTTCAGTCCATAATACTGAATATCATACGTACGAGCATAAACTTCTTCTAGTTGTAAAGACATAATTAAGCTACCAACAGGTAAGTTTAATGTTTAAAATTATGTTATTAGGATTAAAAAGAAGGGTTAGATTAGTAATGGTTATAAGTCTGCCTTTTGATGAGAGAGGAATCATAATTTGCTACAATTGAAATGTAGGGTTATTATGGCTATTAGCCTATTAGTACGATATTTTAATAGTTAAGTGTTTATGATAATTTAATAGTGAAGTGCCTATAATATGGTGGGAAAGGTATCAAAATTTGAGAAGATTGAAATAAGAAGATTTTGGCCAACAGTCTAATAGCTCAATGGAGTGCCAGACATTTCTCTCACTTTTGTAAATCTTAAATATACAAGCAAAAGAAAAAGAAATGAAAGGTTATGGAAAAGGTAAAGCTATTCATAATATTGTTCGGACGATTATGCAGTATTCTGACTGAAGCTGAGATAAGGAGTTCAAGAAACCTTTCCCACTTTAAAAAATTTAGATGTACCAAAGAAAAGAAAAGGAAATGAAGGGTTATGGAAAGTGGAGCTATATCCATATGTCTGAGTGAAGCTTCTTCTTGATGTCACAATCACTATAAATCCCATTGCGGCTGACACAAATTTTGCAGAATATTGGCGTTTATATTGGAGAGAGTCATCAATATATAGGAAGCAAGACCATAAACTGTACTAATTAAAATCCAGCCACAATATACATACACAATTTCTACACATGGAAAATATAAGTGGCAATAAGAAAGATTACCATAGCAAGAAGAAGATTCCTTGGACTATGGTACTTTTCCCAGTCTCTGGCTTTGGCAAATTCCTCTAGTTTCCTTGCAAGATCCTTAATACTAATGTCCATCTCTTTCTCTTCTACAATCTCCTCATGATCTCCTCCTTCTCCCATGCTTGAGGTCTTTTTGTTTTGGGGTCTGTTTGAAGAGAAGAGGGGATTCTTATAGCTCCAAAAGGGAGGAAAAATCAATATATATTTTTTTACTTTATCAAGATATATGTATTTGTATTTGCAAGTAAAAAATTAATGGAAGTGATAAGGGGAAAAAGTAAGAAAAAAAAATGCCTTCCTCATGGTTTATACATTAGATTCCTTGCAGTCCCCACCGTGCAAATTGGCCAACTTTAATACCTGATTTCAGTCAAGAATATTCCATTTAATTCAACCATAGCTCTTGCTTATCTTTTAAACAAAGGGTAAAATGAGCCAATTAAACTTAACTTGACTTCACAAATGACCTTTTTGCCCTGTCATACTAAAGTCAATCGGAGTCGTCTCCAGACTGGAAGGTTAAGAGAACTTTTTTAAAGATCTAAACTTGATTCCAAGGCTTGGAGTGAAAGTTCCTACCTATGTCAGAAAATCAGAATGAGAAGATTTTTGGGTCATACATTTGGTGATCTAACTACTCTATGCATGGTTTAGGAAGTCAATTTAGTGTGATTACATTAATAGCCAACTAAATCTACTAAACTTAGAAAGACACATGCTTTACATTGGATTCCACAACCATTCTTTATTTGCCACTAATAAGTGCTAACTTCTTTCTTTATTCTTGCCATGAATAATGAATATTATTTAGATATATAAAATTGAATGGTGAGTATAGAAGAATATTTGCTGATTGAAGTTTTGGAATAAGCTATATATATATATATATATATATATATATATATGTATATATATTAGTAAGTAATGTCATTAATAATATAGAAACCTGAGGTGAGTAAGAGTTTCCTTGTGTTTTCGTGAATGGACATTAGAATATTACAAAACCTCAAATTAATATCTATGGCAGCATGCATGAACAGTTGAAATGGCTAAATAAGGCCATTGATTGTGAAAGTATATGTCCTTCTCTTTTCTACTCTTGTTCAATGAAATAAAACTTTGAAACGTAACAAACATAAGTTCCCTGACCCAGTTATGTATGTTGTTTCCTTATCTTTCTTTTTTAACTTACTATTTTTATCATGCAGGCCCCCTTTCTGCTTTTGTAAAGAAACCAGAAAGTTGACAAGTTAAAATCTTGACTTCTTTTTTTGTAAGATAAATACATTAATTAATAAACTATGTATTTATGTGTGCGTGTGTGTGTATATAGATATATAGTTGATACAATTCAGTGATTCCAAAGTATACAAATTCTTGAAGCATTCATAATACAATTCAGTGATTCCAAAGTATACAAATTCTTGAAGCATTCATAAATTCTGTAATCATATTATATTAGAAAGAAATAAAAGAATATCAGATTTATGTTCAAATTCAAAGAGTTGAAGCTATCATGCAAATGATTACTTAAAAAAAAAAAAAACCTTGAGATCCTTTAACTTGAAATATGAATAAATTTTGACAAAAGAAGTGCAATAAATTTCTTTTTAAAAAAGAAGAAGCATCAATTCTTGATTCTGTTCCCTAAAAAAAGTATAATTAATTAGCAGAGAAAGAGAGAACCAGAACAGCCGACGGATATAACTTAAGTAGCCTACAAAAATTGGCAGATGCCATAAGATAGGCTTATCAATGATGCTTCAAGATAAGAAAAAACTAACTAATGATATTCTTTTTGTATAGCA
Source organism: Aleurites moluccanus (assembly GCA_948193065.1). Lineage (NCBI taxonomy): Eukaryota > Viridiplantae > Streptophyta > Magnoliopsida > Malpighiales > Euphorbiaceae > Aleurites > Aleurites moluccanus. The sequence goes on from CANXYC012860049.1 coordinate 75,288, forward strand.
CCACCAAGCTTTATATTTTTGAATGAATAAAGAACCTGCATATGTTGCACTATATAAAGTATCTAACCTATCAAGAATTTGCTTTTAGTACTTATGTCATTATTATTTGGTAGAATTAGTGACTTTAGGTTATATATATTTATTTGATGGCTTTGCCTTGTTGACGAAGGTGGGTCATAGGAAAAAAGAAAATGAGTCTACTATAATAAGAGGTCAATTAATTAATTGAAACTCGAAATTATCAATTTTTAGCATATCTCAAGGAATTTTAATGTGGGAGAGGAGAATAAAAATGACTAGCCACCAATTTCTTGTAGTGGGATCAAAATTTGTATTAATTTAAAAGAAAAAGATAAGTTAGAATCTTCATTCTCATTGATGGTTCATTCACTGTAATTTTTATTTCTTCTTTTAGATTTATTATAAGGAACAAGAATTAGCTACCGAATTTGAAATAAAATTGGAATGTTGGTGGAGCAAAATTTCGAGTCAATTTTGGCAGAACAGCAGAAGAATTGGGATTCATATCTTATGGATCAATTTAGTACTTTCGCAGTAGATGATGGATGCCTGAAGCTGCTTGATACTGTTGTTTTAATGCCATGATTAGTGTAAATTCACTTCAGGTGGATTCTACTACCTTTTAAATGTCATAACATTCTGTATGCAATAAATTAACAGTTGCCACTTGGGCATTTAGATATGGTTCTCAGAACCATTTAGATTTGTAAAATGCCCCTTAAAATTGGGGACCAAAAAGACTTAAAAAGTATCTAATTATCTATCTACAACTTGAACTTATTATACCTTATTATTATTCCTAAGGCATTTTAAGCTGATAGGGATTCCACCAAGTTTAATTATCTGGTTCATAAATATATATAAAATGAAAAACTGTTTTAGCAAGCCAAGGGCGATAGCTTTAAATGGTTCTGTATTGGTTAAAAAATTTTGATTATACTATTGGATCATATTTTGACGAATATATATATAACGTGGGACTAGATGTCACCATTCTTTACAACAAAATTATATGTTCTGAAGAATATAAAATTTTCAGAAACATAATAATCATATTTTGTAATACTGCATGTGTCATACCCCACTATAATGGCCTGAATTAATCATTGAACTTAATTAATTTTCAGTTTGTTGATAAGTAAAATGTTGCTTCTTGGCTTGCTAAAACAGTCAATTCTCAAAGCAAGTCGAATGGGGTTCGCATCAAGAACGAAGACACCAAAATTATAGACATTGGATTTCACTGAGAATCGATTGTTCAAGGCATACTCTGGAGCCGTATATCATCTAAACAATATCAAAAGCAAGAAGAAATGTTAGTTAATTTAGCTGTCTATCATAATTCCATCCATCCATTTCTTTGGTAATAAGCATAAAGTGGTGATGCTGCTTATTTGCTGGTAATGCCTTGAGTTTGATCCAAAAGAAACAGTCTTGCCATTCCAAAATCTGAAATTAATTTAGGTGACATCTCTTCATCTAGCAACACATTGTTTGCTTTCAAATCGCAATGAATGACCTTAAGGCGAGAATCTTCATGAAGGTAAAGAATCCCTCGAGCAATTCCATTTATGATTTTGTATCGCATTTCCCAATTCGACTGTGTACACTTGATTTCATCTATAAATTTCACACTGGATTAAAATAAATTACTAATTGCTGCTTATAGAATATGGTAATTAAAGCATGTCTTGCTAGTAATGATATTATAAAACAGTACCAAATATGAAATGATCTAGGCTGCCATTTCTCAGAAACTCATTAACAATAATTCTTTATGTTTCTTCTGTGCAGAAACCTATAAGACTAACAAGATTTTTGTGTTTGAGCTTAGCCACCTACAAAATCTCATTCTTGAATTCTTCTTCACCTTGTGCAGAATGTCCTGATAGCCTCTTCACTGCAATTTCTTGTCCATTTGGAATGTTAAGAATAGTACATGGGAAAATGTCCCACATTGATTAAATACAAACATATTAAGGGATTATTATAGAAATAGACACCCCAACCTTAACAAGTTAGCTTTTAAGGTTGATTTTCTCAAATCTATATTGAAAATATAATATGGTATCACATCCTGAAGACCTAATCGTACCTTACAATAACTTGCTTTTAACCATCTTATTTTGCAGAAAGGCCTAAATGAGTGTAATGATCAGTATCATAAGATAATGATGATTACAGGCACAATAATTTGCCTAACAATTATAGATGTTCTACTCTTGTTTCCTGCAATTCAGAGAGTTTTTTGCATTTAGTACAAGTTGATTTCATTGTTCTAATTTAGAGTTTGTTTGGTATTGAGATTGAGCTACTTTCAGGAACATGTCAAATTCACCTTAAAAATAAAATTTAATAACCTCTAATAAATATTTTCAAATTAGTATTTTCTCAACAGTAACCCAAACAATGATATTAATTACTAAATATACCAAATTAAATATATCAGTCCATAACTTACCTTTTTTAATCGGTTAGGTGGAGGAGGAGGAGAATTAGGTGCATCAGTAGGAGAATTGACTGTAGTCGGGGAAGAATCAAGACCAAACTATGCTGCTTGGTCTAAGAATTCTTCCTCCTTTCCACCACTACATCCTTCCATTTTTGCCATTGCCCCTTGTAGACAAATACTACAATCATCCTGTGATATATCTTGGCTGCACTGCACCAGCCCAAACACTTTACCCTTATTTCCTGCTGCAAATTTAAGACCAGAAGAACCAGAGGATGCTTTTTTTTGCGAGTTATCTTATCGAATCATGCAGTGTTTCATTGAACTAATATTTGTTTTCTGCTAAATTATTTGAATTAGACACATAAGTTGAAGGACTAATCTCCATCCTGCCAAAAAAATTGCGATTCATGTACCTTCCCACCTGATTGCTTCTTTTTTATTAGGACACTGCTTTATAATTCCATTGATTGTAGAGTTAATACAACTGTAACATTTGGCTATGGAAATGTCCCATCTACAAAGGCTTAATATATAGAATTTGTCAGGGTCTTGGACTGTTGTGCCATTGTAAAAAACCTCCATTATCTGTGATGTTTAAAGGCAGAACAGTCATACCCGTGTTCAGATTTTTGCTGTAGGTACTGTATGCAGAATACATGCCTCTGGAACATAATTCTGACTCTGCAATTGCGAGATCAAGATTTATGATTACAATAAAAAAGAGAAAAAAAAAAACTTGGAAATCCCTTTCATAAGTGGATCTTTAAGCTTATGTAACTTTTTTTTTTTTTTTTGTGAAGTAATATTTATACACGGCGTGTTTTTTCGATAATAATATATGAAATAAAAAAAATTATTAATATTTTTCACTAAAAAAACATAGAACTTATGAGTCATATAATAATCCGTTCATGGTCCATCTAATTTTCAAATCTTTATCTAGTATGCATTTAATATCATTTAATTTTCTAAATGATCATATTCTTATCTATTGAGAAATTTTTCAAAGGGATCAAAGGGAGCCATTATATACATGAAGCTTTGAAAGTTGGAGCCCGATCCATGTGAAGAAAAATAGGCCCAACCTGTTTAACCTTAAAATGAACAAAAAAATAAAGAAAACCCTAAATGATCATTTAATTTTCTAATATGCATTTAATATCATTTAATTTTCTAAATGATCATATTCTCCCTATTCTTATCTATTGAGAAAATTTTCAATGGGATCGAGGAGAGCCATAATATACATGAAGCTTTGAAAGTTGGAGCCCGATCTATGTGAAATAAAATAGGCCCAACCTCGTTAACCTTAAAATGAAAAAAAAAAATAAAGAAAACCCTAGATCCGACGGTCCAAATTCCTCTATAAAAGTGGAGTATATAAAAACAAAACCCTAACCCCTTGTTATTTCTGTGCCTCCTCCACTGCTCTCCACCTCTCTCTTTTCTTCTTCTTTCACTGCTCACACACCTTACCAGTTGAAGATGGTGAGTTCTCTTGGCTTCTTCTGCAACTATTCGAGATCTCATTAAACGGCCTCGTTTTCGGTTGGCTATTCAATTTTTAGCATCTCTAATCTGTGTATTTTAATGGTGATTTTGTGTAGCCATTCAAGAGATACGTTGAGATCGGGAGAGTAGCTCTCGTCAACTATGGCAAAGACTACGGAAAGCTCGTTGTCATTGTCGATGTCATCGATCAGAACCGAGTATGTAGTTCTATATATTTCTTTTTGGTTTTGTTGTCTCTTTTGAATTATATGGTTTGAGCTACCTATCAAACTTGTATTGATTAATCAAATTTGCATTGCTCTGGATTTTGTGTTCATGTGTTCTTTGTTTTTTGGTTTTGTATAGCGATAACTATATTTGCTTTTATTATCCTTCATTGAATTTAGAATTTAGAATCAGCTTCTTGCACTTGTATTTACTGGATGAAATCCTTTGTAATGGTATATGTAAGTAATCCTCTATAAGGGCTTTACCTGTTGGATTGAGTGGTGGTAATCGTCAGAGCCCCACCTAGATACAGGATGAATTTGTTAATGCTGGTGTTTGCCTAATCAACAACCTTCTTGAATTACATTTTGCCCAAAAGAGGAAAAAAAAAAGTGTGACAGCAGCATGATCTGTGCATGGAATATGACTCCTCATTTTAACAGTGTCAAGGTTGTTATTTGTGTTTAACTTCTTTTAGGATGTGATTCTCTTTTTGTGTATTTCAATGTTTCATATTTTTACTGAGCATTTGCTGATTATTTTAGTTTTTATTTTGTTTCTTGACAGGCATTAGTCGATGCCCCAGATATGGTGAGGAGCCAAATGAACTTCAAGAGGCTTTCACTCACTGATATCAAGATTGACATCAACAGGGTTCCCAAGAAGAAGAATTTGGTTGAGGCTATGGAGAAGGCTGGTAAGAACAATGCCTCTTTCAAAATATTTGGAGTAATCTCTGCCCTTGATATCTGTCTTTTTGCTCATTTGCGATTCTATTTCTATAGATGTTAAGAACAAGTGGGAGAATAGCTCTTGGGGTAGAAAGTTGATTGTCCAGAAGAGAAGGGCAGCTCTCAATGACTTTGATAGGTTCAAGATAATGTTGGCTAAGATCAAGGTTTGTTGCAGTACCTTTTATATTAGTACTTACCTAGATTACACTGATTGTGTTCCTACTATTTTTGAAGTTGAAATGCTTTTGTTTGGCTTTGAATATTTTCCATTTTGACTGTTTTCTGGGATTCCATGGCAAGTGCATGAATTTGTTACTAGAACTTATTATATTTTTGAAGCCTCTTACTCGAGCTAATGTATTTTACAAATATCTGTCTGCAGAGAGGTGGTTTGATCAGGCAAGAGCTTGCTAAGCTGAAGAAAGAGAATGCAGTCTGAAAGTTTTATTTTTAAGTTCTCAATATTGTTATCAATATTCTGCTTTATTTTGGGATGTTATTCTTTGGGTTTCTGTTTGCTTAGAGATGGAGAACCTTTCAAGGAGAACTTCTTTATATGACAGATTTTGTAGTGAGTTCTATTCTGCAATATTTACTTTGACTTAAAATTAGTTTTGTTTTCTTCATTCTTATGTGGAATATCATTTAGTGTGAATCATGTTCAGTTGCTTATGTTGTATTGTCAAAATATGCAGCTTTTTTAGCTTTATCAAAACAGTGTGGTCTGAGGCCTATGAGTAAGAATGTATCTCTGCTGCCAAACATCATTTGCTACATGATTTTAGGGTGTTAATATTCCTCTTAGTAGACCTGTGTTACTCTTGCAATAGTTATAGGTGCAATGTGCGCACAGAGTTTTGTATATAGATTGTGATTATCTTGAGAAATTAGCACGAATTGAATTGAAGATGAAGTAGCCTACTGTCATGAGCAAAAGAGAAATAATCCCTTCTTTGACCTTGTGTTCATGGTTATTCAGTGTTTCAATAATATTTTTAACAGTCATTTATTTATTGATTATAAAATACACTATGCATGGGAATTCCGTTTTGTGAAATTAGGAGGGATGGATATATGCTTACCTTTTTGAAATATCAAAATTGTAGGCTCGTTAATGGGCTGGGCTATAAGATTTTAACTAAGGCGTTGTAGTTCCAGCCCTGTCATCGAATTACATGCGCTGAACCGCTGATCGGTTACTTGCATGATTTATGTATTTGGTTTGTTAAATTCTTAGAACGATGGAAATTACAGGTTTCCAACTTGAAAATACCAACGTTTTAAATTAAATTATTATTATAATAAAATCATTTGCGTTTTACTCTTTTATTATATATATATATATATATATATATATATATATATATATATATATATATATTGTAATATGTGGATTAAAATTATTAATTTTGAAATTGTGTGGTTCAGAATATATATATATATATATAAGTCCACTGATAAGGATAATACTAATTGTCAAAGAAGGAAAAGGACTATACTGATCAACAAGTTCTATAGACAAGCAAGTGATTAACATGGAAATCTCTTAAAATTATAAAATTTTTAGGGATTTTTTTTTTCATTTTATGTTAGTAATTTAAAAGAAATAATTCTCGATTAGCATTGGGGGATGGTATTTTTTTTTTTATCTTATTAAAAGTGTGGGCCATAGCCAGGAAAGACTAGGCAATCTTATTGGACATGGCAATTGACAATCTCCCTCACATACTATCAATTATCATGCAAAATTCAGCTCCCGCATGCCAAGCATCGGCAAGAAATCTAGTGAAATAAATAAATGTGCTTAACTTGTTATTAATTAATTAATGATAATCATTAACTTCTTCACCTAGCTTGCAAAAACTGAAATTAGGACTTTCCGCATATACAAATAATACTATGCATCATATACAAATAATACTATGCATCTTGACAAGTTAGAAATTGGTAATATTAAGATTTTTAATTAATGATGTACACAACACAACCAACTCTTTTAGTTTTAGGTCTAGAATTGAGAGACACATAATGGTAAATAATTAGCAAATAGGAAGGACAGAGCACTAGGAATTGTGAATAAAAGAAAAAAAAAAGGGTTTGAAATAAATTTATTAATTTTTTTTTTCGATAATTTGCACTCAATTTTCAATGGTATTTACATCATCCTCGGTATAATCCAATCTAAGCATACAACGCCCAAGTACATTTGCAATGCAAAGTAGAAACCCCACATAAATTATCAAAGAAATTACATAGATGGGGTTTAAACTTGAAATTAAAATTTCCCGAATCCTCAATTTTAATCAATTGAACTAAAACATCATTAGTAATAAATTCATTAGAAGTTTTTGAAACTGATTAATAGCAGTTATTTAAGATAGTATACAGTTGTAAAACAGTTATTTCATATTAAATATAATTAAATTAATATAAAAATAAATTAAATAAAAAATAAAAATTTTAATAAAATTATACTTTATTATAATTACTAATATATCAAATAATAAATCAAAATCATCACTTTTCATTCATTTATATAATCTCAAATATATTTATATTTGGTATATAATCTTCCATAATCTGACTCCTGTGATACAGTGTAACTCAATTAAGTTTGGGAAGTCAACTTTTACTTTCTTTTCCTAGTTTCCACAAAGAATGGTGAGCACTCACTTGCAATTTAAAAATAGGGCAGAAAGTAGAAACTGACTGTTATATGCTTAATTTTCCTCAACAGATATAATCAAAACCAATAAATTTTCAAATAAATACAATTGATTAAAAAAAAAAAAATTAGCTTTAGACTTTTAATTGACTCTTAAATACCTTAACCATATAGTAAAAGGAAATTAGGCCAAACTTTCCCTTCCCTTGTACCATTGCCAACTCTGAACTCTCTCTCTCTCTTCATCCATATTTTTCCAATTCAAAATTTATTTTATTGTTTAATGCGATTATCCTCCTTAATAATCATATATTCAAAATTTTCAGAGAGATAAAATGGGATTCAAAGATCTTCATCTCAAGCTCAAGGTATGCCTACATACATATATATATGGTTTCTTTTTCTTTTTTCATTTCTAATGATTATTTCTTTACATTTTAAGTGAAGTTTTGGGATAATCATAAGATTTTGATAAATTAATGGGTACTTAATTGAGTTCTTGATTATCAGTTAAAGAAAAAAAGAAAAAAAAAAAAGAGTTCTTGATTACTTCTATCTCTAGTGTTTCACAAAACATTCCACATGCTACCATTTCTATTTCAATATATATGTTCAGGTCCTGTTTGGTACCACTAGGATATCTATGATCAAAACCCATAAATTGATTCAGAATTTTTGATTGAAATAAAGTCTATATGAAGTTCGAAAGGACAAGTTTTCCTTAAATATATTGAAATCATCTTCAGAACTATGAAGTTATAATTCAAACACCAGTCAAAATCTAATTAATTAAAAAAATAAAGATTTTTGATACTTGTATATATAGGGCTAATGTGTTTGTTTGATTTCATTCAAGGCATTTAAGCTTAGAAGGTTTCTGATAAGAGGAGGCAAGAAAAAAGAGTCCGATACAGCAAAGAAGCCTTTTTGGATGATGCCAATATCTCATGGGTCTCATGTTGTCGAAGATCACACATTTAGAGGAGGAGGAGATTCAGATAATTCAGATTCTGACTCTATTGTGGTTCAGAGAGAGCAAATTCAGGAGCTGGAGCTATGGTTTTTCGGAGTCTTCGATGCTCGAATTGGAGATGGAGTCACCAAGTACTTGCAATCCCATCTATTTGATAGAAATCTTAAAGAGGTAGCCTAAAAAACTAGCATTATTTCAAATCTTCTCTTAGTAATGAGTTCTAATTCAGTAATAATAGATACTGAAGTCGTCTTCAGGATTATAAACCTACTTACGAGTTGGGTCTTTGAGAGTTCGAACTCTAGTGGAAGCCGAATTTACAATATATAGTTTTACTCTTTCACCTTAGATGGTGCCTTGCAGTCTCAGATAAGGAGAAAAAGTAAAGAGACAATGAGAAATGCTTATCTTGGAGCAAGAGCAAAGATTAAGGAGACACAAAAATCAAATGATGAGACAGAAGGGAGAGTGGGTTCAGCTTCTGTAATGGTGATCAATGGAGAAAAGCTTGTGATAGCTAATATGGGTGATTATAGAGCCGTGATTTGTAGAAATGGTATGGCTCATCAGGTCAGCAGTAAGCATCAGCTAACAACTAAAATGCATTGGTCTCGCAGGCTCTTATCTGGTGCGAAAACACCTTTAAAATTCTATTCAATTAGCATACATAAATATAATACAAAAAACTATTCTTTAGTCTTTCTTTAGTTATTTTTTTTATTCATTTTGTGGTCTGATGTTGGAATCCATATTTGTCTGTTTTGAAAGTACGAATATTGGCATGGAACTCCAACAAATTAGCAGGCAAGAAGCACACAAAAGGCTCAGAGCTTGTGGTTGGAGCTGAAAGAATTGATCCTGATACTGAATTAGTCATCATAGCAAGTACTGGCATTTGGAAGGTAATTAAATTAATTAGAGAATAATTAACAAGAATCAATAAAAATAAACTATTGATTTACAGTCTAAAGGTGGAGCGTCTGTTTCATAATATAAAACAATTAGCAAAGACAATTATTTTTTTTTCCCTTTTAAGTGATATTGTTGAAAAATATTTGTCCAGGTGATGAAGAATCAAGAAGCTGTGAATCTGATCAGACACATTGAAGATCCACAAGAAGCTGCTGAGTGTTTGGCAAAGGAGGCTTTAACTAGAATGAGCAGAAGCAATATTTCTTGTGTTATTATTCGCTTTGATTAAATAGATTTTGGGACATTTACTAATATGTGTAATCCTGAACCGAAAATATAAATATTTATATTTTCTATTTACCATTGATTGATAGTGTCATTGTCTGACTTGGCATTGTTAATTTTACCACCAAACTCTAATTGCTTTCCTTTTCAAAGAAAAACCCTAATGTGGTATAATTTTTATTATTGGATATCAGAAGTATGTGTGTATGTACTCAAGAAGCAAAAGGGCCATAAGCCAAAACACTTGAGCATTATTGGACTGGTGGAAAGTGGGAAAGGAAAGTGAGGAAATTTGTTGATATTTTCCTTCTCAAAAAAAAAAAAAAAAAAAATCGTCAAATTTATGCTGCAAAACCAAAAATTACAAACCCCAAAGGGTTTCTTACAGTGAAAAGTCGCTTTTATTGATGAAACAAGCCTTTTTTATGTGTATACATTTGTTCACTATGATAATAGTACATATTATTATTTTTTCACCGGAAAGAACTCTACAAGAAGTAAAAAACCAATGTACTATCTCTAATGATACAAGTGAGCTATGATAAAGACAACTTTATGTTAATCATTATATAATATTAAATCAATTCAGGGGGAAGAGAAAATTACTAAACTAATTCACCATAAGAGCTTTGAAATTGAACATTAATGTACAGAGATCAATTGTACAGCAAGATGGTTAATATCATTTTTTTTTCACCTTTTTTTTTTCAGTTACAAGATAGCAATTGAAGAAACACAATCTGTAACACTTAACCCAAATGGTGTAAAATAAGACAAGCTTGTCACACTTCCACTTCCTGGCCTTCAAATTTAACAGCATTCACATTCTCAAGTATGCAAATAGTTAAGTACTTGGCTTCTTTTCACTTGTCTTACTTCGGAAGGGTGATAACAGGGAAAAATGGCGAGAAGCTGAAGCACAGTTGTTCATCTTAGTAAAAGAAAATTTAAGAAAGTAGAGAAAATGGTCAATCGAATAGCTAGAACTTACTCTTTTGAGAAGTGCCGGCAGTGGGGGTTTCATCTTGAGAGAGAAGATTCTTCAATGTATGAACTGCAGATGACAACCAAATATTGACAGTCAGCTTGCAGAGTAAATATTATCATTCATCATTTAAAGCTTTTAATAGAAGAAATACCCATTGGCACAGAGGAAGTGTAATGCTTTTACCTTCACTAGAGGAAGCAATATTTGCAATACCATCTTCTGCCTCGGAACCATTCATACTGAGACTATCCAGTTCACCATTGCTTTCATTAGAAGTATGACTTTTTTTTCCAAACTTCAGCAGCCTTCTAAATCCTTTTGACAATTCTTTCACTTGAGGCTTATCTAATGCTTCAGGGATCTTTTCCAATTTTAAGCTTTTTGGATCAGATATGCGAGCCTTGAGAGTCTCTGTGCCTGTTGTTGCTGTCTGTAAGCTTGTTGGTGGTGCTTTACCATACTCTGTATTTCCAGTACATGGATCTTCCAAAGAAGAGACCCGAACAAAAGGTGCCTGGTATGGTTTTTCAGCAATACTTGAATGCTTAGCCAATTCCTTCTCAGAATTACCTGCATTTTCACTTGTGGCCTGACAGCACAGGGTTTCACATAAAAACATCAAAATCATTAGACAGGCTTCACCACTTCCAAAGAGTTTACTGGCTTCCACAGATCAAGAATTATAAATAAACATGAAATGCCCTTTCCCATTAAAAACAACAAATCTCTCATCTAGATGACAAAATAATCACAAAAAGAGATCACCAACTGATTCTCGGACTCGCAGCACAATCTGGACGAGGAAAGAAAATAAGGTTTTTGTAGTTAGTACAAGTTTCCATACAATATATTCAGACAAAATCCATCAAATAGGCTCTATGCTTCCATAATAAAAAAATAAAAAAATGATGCAATCTTCATTACTACATGTTAAATAGATTCCTCTAATATATTGTTTTATCACTACGTTATATGTCAAAGAATTTAGGTGTGAAGCACATTCATAAGAATAAACAGAATGTAATTGGGGCATACCCATTTTGAGTTCCTACTGACCTACCTTATATGCACCGGGTAGCACTTGTAATTGGTGTTCATTGGGCACTCTGTCAACCCCATCCATGGTAAGTGGTGAAACTGGTGCTCGAATCGTTGCATAGTTTAACACTGCCTCAGTTTTCTCCCCTATTATATTATTACTGGATTGCCCCTTTTGTCCTCCCATATTTTCTTCTGATGTGAGTACAGCAGGAATGGAGGGCTTTTCACATTCTAGCATCACAACATTCTTCTCAATTATTGGGTTGTCATCTCCATCACTGTGATGTGAAAATCTGTCGGTATTCCCTTTTGGTTCAGCACCTACAGAAATGGTATTAGACTTGCTCCCGTTCACCTTCTGGGGCACATCTTTCACAGCTGATTTGTCATGGGGAACATCAAGTCCTTTTGTGGTTCTAATTTTCAGTTCTGGGAGAGATGCAGTCTTGTTTTTATCATGGTTCACAATTGCAGATATTTTCTTGATCTCAGGTCCATTTGATACTTTTGGCTTTGATACTGGTTCAGTATTTTGAGGCTTAACTGAAGTAACGTGATGACTGCTACTTAATTTAGGCTCTGATAATCTTCTAATTCGAGCCATCGATGCCTTGGAATCAGGCATTATATTGCTGTTCTGTTTCTTTGGTTCAGGCAATGATGATACAGAGCGGCTTAACTTCTTTGCTGCAGAGTTACTGCCAGTGCTCAATTTGCTGGATTTAGAAGCTTTAAGAGAATCATTAGATCCTACAGATACAGTTCTGACTGGGAATCTCTGGAGAGGTGATACTGATCCCGGTTCTGAATCACTAAACTTTGATCCTTTGTAAGAGCTTGGGGAAAGTTTTGTCGGTAATTGTTTTCTGGTTTGGTTTGAAGATGACTGACCAGGAATGGAGATGCCTCTAGCAGCAATTCTCTTTTGCCTCTCTAACTTCAAAGCTTCTAGACGCTTTATCTCCTCCTCTTCCTGTAAAAAAGAAAAAGATCAAAACATATAAACTGTGGATTAAACCAAATGAACTAGCTGCCTGAAGAAACAAATGACATCCCAAGATTTAAGCCATACAACAGGTAATACATAGTGGATCAAAATTTTGTAGCCAAGCTCAACAGTGGCTTTGCCGCAAGTGTTTCAACTTTTCAAATGTGGAGGCAAGTGCTTATGAAAAGGACAAGAAACATACTTTCTCTTTCTTTATTTTCTGAAGATCAGCCTTAAAAGTTCTTAGCTTCTCAGCACGTGCCCTGGCTTCATCCAGAGGACTCAACTTTGAAGGTTTCCCTTTCCTTATTGGTCCCACTGTCTTTTTCTTATCTGAAATATCTGGAATAAGTTTTGATTTCCGGTCCTTGTCCAACTTTTTGGTGCCTCGCCTGATGCCAGTCACAGCCTCCTTATTTTTCTTGTCCAATGAAGCACCATTTTCAGCATGAACTTGCATATCATAGTCTAGAGGGTCATAACCAACTGGCCCCTTTTCTGTGCCACGCTCAGGCATCAAGCTTAAATCATTTGGTTCATATTTGACTTGGCTTCCATCCCTATTAGATAAGTTTTCCACCCGAGCTGATGGAAACTCAGAATCCATGTCAATTGTACGTCTTCCATCAGTTCCAACTTGATCTACTGAAGTTGATCTCAATGAAACCACATAAGAATCATCATCCATATTATGTGATGAACTCCTGTCCAAATATTTGTTTGGATGCACAAATCCATTTACTGCCAATGGATCTGATGGAGAAATATAGTCTGACTGCTTTTCTCGTCCATGGATCATAAAATCATCATTAGTAGATCTCCCATATCTAGCTCTCCTGCCATCTACTTCTGCAGATTGTATATGACCATCCAAGAAGCTTCCACCATTGCTAAATTGATCCATTCTTCTTGATACCAATGATTCATCATTTGAGGCCACAGTCATACGGGCCAAGTTTCCACTAATTATTTGCATATCTGTCATATTCCCTTCTTGATTACCACCTACATCTCGTCCATCAAAAGCTAAAGGATCATGACCTGCTGTATTTTGTCGCCTTTTGACTCGAACCTCCTTTTCCATAACAAACATACCTTTATCCACAGCATGTTCAGCTTCATCTGCACCTTTCAGTAAACAACTTTGAAATGCTTGCCAATGTCCACCATCTGCCTCATTCCCTTGAATTTTTCCTTCCCTATCGGATGAATCCAACTTATCTGTAGATTTAGCATGTATTCCTTTCCTTTTTGAGGATCTCATAGAGTTCTTATGCTTGGTAGTAGTAGTCCCTGATAAATCTCCTTCTTCCTCATCACTTTCAGAACCAGAAGCTGATTGTGAGTCACTGCCAGATGATTCCTGCCTCTTTGAAGTGATATAGTTAATGTTTCGAATAACAACCTTGCCAGATTTCTTTTTACTTGATCGACTAGACTTTCTACTTGATTCTTGATTTCCTGAAGTTTCCTTCTCCATCTCCATATCTACCTCCCCTGTTTCATTGTCAGTGTTGTCATCCCCACTATTCATGGAATGCCTTCTCTGTAGCTTTCTTTGACCAGAATTAAGTCTAGTGTCTTCCCCTGATGGATTTGGTGGCTGAAAAAATGGACCATTTCCTGGGTAATTCTGATAGTAAGGAATGCCTTGCATAGGATATCCTTGAAAGACAGGCAATGCACCCAGAGGAGATTGAATAGGCCAAGGAGGGAACATAGGATGCGGAAACTGCCCTTGAAAATATTCCTGGGGGCTTGAAAATGGTTGTTGATCCGTGGGAGACTTTTCATCTAGCACATGAATAGACAAATTCTTTTTCAATTCAAATTTGAAGCAGGAAAAGAAAAATGCACTAGTGGCGTGCTACAAATATAACAACGATATGAATTACATTAGAAATTCCAACTTCTGTAACTCTTACACTGTCAACATACAGATGCTTGTTAGAAAATTTTGAGACCTTTAGACATGTGTTATCATTCAGTTTGTGCCTTGTACACACCAACAGCCATATAGATTGTTGCCACATGAACACCATATAGAGTGTTCGATTCCAACAGCAGTGTCTTTTTTCTTCGTACAAAGAAAGCATTTTTTTAAAAAAAATTATGTACAAGAACCAAGAGAATATCACACTTCCCATCGATATTCTGGTACAAACTATGGCGCCGTGGATTCAGTTGAAACATGCAGATTCTACATTGTTGCATGTTCATGAATCTAACTATAAGATTATGGAGGCAAACAAACATCTTTGAGTGCTGATGCAAACACTTATGTTTGCAATCTTAGGATCCTTTGGAATCTCCGGGAACTAATAAATCCATGACCATGAGCCATTAAAGTCCTTATCCAATCCAACAGTTTAACATTAAGTTGGTTGTATTAGTTGAGAGTATGGATGAGGTGTTATCTCTGGCTCTTACAGCCCCATGTGAGCTACCTAAGTATTACTAATATCAGATTTTTGTTCCATGACAATGCATATGCAGCAGGCTCAGAGACACAAGAAAACATATGATAACAGAGTATTTGATGAACTATTTTCTGCTATAAAACTTGAAATTTACCATAATAACATTAAGATCACACACACATAAAAACAGAAGCAAACAAGCTAGTACTCATGAATCTTTTTTGAGCTTTATATTACATGCTTATACCTGTATGTGAGTCAACTTTCCCACTACTATCTGGAGTTTCAGGCCACTGTTTGTTGATTGCAGTAGAAAGGACAATACCAGATGCATTCATGGATGCAAAATCTGAGCGGCTAGATGTTGCTTCAGCTGCTTCAATTTCAACCCATTGGCCAGTTTCATGCTTTCTCTTCCACAAGTCCTTAAACCTCACACATGCATCCCTGTTGATATTGATGAAGAAAACCACATTAAGAATGATTCTCCAGGATGTATAACTCATGCTGCAAACCAATTGGTGTAGAAACAATATCTCAATCTATAAAGGCTGAACATGATCAGTACAAAAACATGCAGCTTACATTAAGCGTGAGGCTCCAAAACTTTCAGCAAATGCCATCAAAGGTGCCATGCGATCAATGTCAAAACCAGCAGCTACAGCACGAGCAAAGGCCATGCCTTGCTCTTTCTGCAGCACAGTTCTTCGTGTCTCCAGGACTTTCAAAAGCTGAACTCTAACAATGAAAACCAAATGATTTTGGTTAATGAATGATGGAACCAAGAAATCACAGATTCAGAGCAGTGAAGATTTTGGCAATCACCGCAATCCCAAAATGCAACATGACAATAAAACCAGCCACTCATCATCATATACATATTTCTAATTTGATAATGAACATAACTCTATGAGTGTAAAAAACTCTCCTTAGCAAGTAGATACAAACTTCTTGGTCATTTAAATATGCATGGGAATGGAAGAGAGAGAAGGTAATGTAGAGGTTAGGAGAAACTGAGAATTAAATCATCTCTGAAATCTGATTTGTCCATTGTCAATATGTCTCAAAAGCCATGATACAATAAAAGAAGAATAGTAAGATAAGCAACTGGGATTTGCTTAGGTGATACAGTGGGACCTAATTCCAAGTAAGGTTCTCAAGTTTCAGAACCCAGGCATTTTTTTTCAAGAACCAAAAGAGGACATGCTGTGACCTTTCCATAGAAAGTATGTTTTTGGGAATGGAAATAGATTCAGTATAACATATAACAGCACTTATCCATCTTCATTGCATGCCTGCTTTATGTGATTTAGTTATGAACTTCTAGGATATCAATATGCAAAGTTGGATCAAGGATCAAGGATTGTGAATTTGGGCTTGTAAATCTGCTAAATAATGGCATGCTCAACAATTATTTTAAACTATGATCAGAAGTTTGTGAAATTTGAAATACTTGCCAGACAATTATAAATTAACTTTTACATAATCTCACAAGTCATTGTAATACCAAATACATACTTGGAATTTCCCCCCTGTGCCATTGACCCATTTGCTTCAGGCGGATGTGCACCAGGCTGCCAGATAACAATGAGATCAAATAAAGGAATTTAATGCTTCATTATGCAATTAGGAACATTTAGTGTGCACCCACCTTGTAAAGGACAATGGCTTTCTCCTCATTAGACTCTAGCAGAGGCCTGGTACCTGTCAAAAACCACCAGTATAATTCCAAAACCAATGGCATAAAAATATCACCAGAAGTAGAAACTTATATCCTTCAGCATCTAGTTTTTAACATAACAAACTTGACAAAATATAAACCCCAGATTACAAAACTTTGCTGATATGATATTAACCACATAACAGAAAACCTAAAAAAAGCTTATGCAAATCTCTAGATAACAGATAAGCAGTGGAGGAAGAATAGAAATGAAAGAATTTAAAAAAAAAAAAGGTAGAAAAATCAATTGAAAGTAAACTGGAAATGAATGTAAAAAAGTTCCAATTAGATAAAAAAAACAGGAACATGATGTTCATAAAACAAGGAGCGGTGTGCCAAGATGTCTTCTCAAACTGTACCTTCAATGCGTTCCACAGGTTTTGTTTGATGATCTTCTACCTGTGAAACAAAAAGTGACTGAAATTGAATTTTGGGATCAGATTAAACATCATAAGTTCCCTACAGATTTTACTTACCATGTTTAACCCTATTTCATTGTTACTTTGAATTGCTATTGCCTCTTCAATCTGCAAGATCTCAGATTCCAAGGTATGCACACGTTCCAAAACCTCTGGAGTACTCACAAAACGAACAAACCTACAGAACCATAACATATTACTCTGCTTCACCAATGTCAGGAGAATATTACATAAACATGTTCATTGATTATGCTTAAGAAAATCAAGAGTCAAAATTCAACACCCAATGATCATGACAATAGAAACTGTTCGTCCAATAGTAATTTCAACAACTAAATTATGACAAATATTGTAAGCTATACCAATTAAAAAACCCTACCTTCCCAATAGAGTGATAAACTATTACAGCATTGAGTATAGTGAAGTTCAAATACTGTTGCCTTTTCAAATGGTTATTCCACAATAGCTTTGAAGACTTTTACTAAGCAGTCCGCAGAGTTGTGACATTATGTAGACAGGAAATGTGATAAATGTGGGGATCATTTCCATGGTAGTAGTGAAATATAGACATTTTAGTCACACACAATTCAATGAAAATATCTGTTATTCTAAACTTCTCAATTCTCTTTTTTCCACAAACTTTAATATGGTCACAAACTTTAATATATCATTATCAGCAACATATATATATATATATATATATATATATATATATATATATATTTTGCCGATGAACCCCCATAACACCACCAAGAAAACAAAGACGGTCAGACACAATAAAGAAGGAGCAGTAAATAACAAGCTAACCTTTCAACTGTTCCCCTTGTGAACCATGTTGCATCATTTCCAGGCTCTGGCTCAAGAATAATTGAGTAACCCCCCTTGGCCATTTGGTCTTGTGCAGTCTTCAAGTGGGCAAGAAATGGATTAACCAAACCCGAAGCTATTTTCTCCGTCTTTCCATTTGCAGATATAACCAAATCACACCTAATAAAAAATAGACAAAATTCAAGTTTTCATGGTACAAAAAATAAAAGTTTTCATGGTACAAAGGCAAAGCCCAAAATTGAATTTTTCCTGGTAGCTAATAGTATTCCATTGAATAATACTTAACGATCAATACAATAAACTCTAATATGTGCAAGAAAGGTAAAATTCTACTCATAAATCACCACGA
The DNA here is from genome assembly GCA_948193065.1 of Aleurites moluccanus. Lineage (NCBI taxonomy): Eukaryota > Viridiplantae > Streptophyta > Magnoliopsida > Malpighiales > Euphorbiaceae > Aleurites > Aleurites moluccanus. The sequence continues at coordinate 93,805 of CANXYC012860049.1, forward strand.
AACTGAAAGAAAGATAGAAAGACATTGTTTTAAAAGTCAACTAGCAAAAGCTTCACATTGATGAAACAATCTATGTAAACACTGCCATTTTCAAGAGAGAATCAAATTCAAGTTCATTGAAGCAATGTTATTAACAATAACATACATGAACATTGAAATGATGTAATGAAATGAAAAACTCGATCACAAAGTAATATCTATTAACAAAAAAAAAAAAAAAGCACCTATAAATCACAAATTCAGATCGCTTAAGAAACAAGAATGTTCCTAAAATAGAAATAACTACTAAAACAGGAAACAAAAACAAAATTGCTGCTTTCAAAACCAAACAACAAGTGATTCATTTTTATTTAAAAAGAAAATGAATAAAACTTGGTTTATATACCTAATAAGCTGCAGATATCGACAAGTTAATCAAACGAGAAATTTCAAATACCTGGTTCGAGTTGGAGTGAGTTGAAAAAAAGCTGAGTCAAGCCGAGTTGAAGACTTCATTGTTGTCAAGAACCGATCTTTAGTAACCTCAAAAAATTAGATCAACCAAAAAATCAAATGGGAATAAAAAAAACAGAGATTCCAAAAGATTGGTGTAAAAAGAGAGTCTCGAGGTCAATAAATATAAGGTTTTTTTCCCTCTCTGGAACAGAAAACTTCAAGAAAGTAAAGTTACAGAGAACCCAAAACAGGAAAGGATTCAGAGAAAAAGAGAGAGAGAGAGACTTTGGATACCAACTGAAGAGTGAGAATAAAAATGGAGTGTGACGTTATTGTTGAATTATCTTAGCAGATGTAAATAAGAGAAAAGATTGAGGGTATAATAGGGAATTCAGCAATAAAGTTGGACAAGTCACTGGGGAAACGTAAGAACTGAAATAGGACAAATGCAAAATGGTATTATAAGGGTTTGTGTTTTTCAAATTTACCAAAATAACCTCAGTTTTTCAACGTTACCGTTGGGAGCGCCACTAAGATCGTGTCCGAATGCCCGTTCGGTGCTGATAGTCAAGCCTTTTATTTACCATTGATAATTACTTTTTTTCTTTTTTTCTTTTTTCAATTGAAAGGGACTTTTATTTTTTATTTTCATTACCACGAACTTGAATAAAATATATTTATTTTTTAATTTCCTTTAACATCTAAAATGAGTGTGTTATGTTTAGAGATTTGACACAGAGTATCATAATTGGATATCCCCCTTGATATTTCTATTTTCTGTCGTATTTTGTCCCACTACAACTCTGTATCAATAAATTATGATACATTTAAATATAAATTTATTCTATTCTCAGTCAATTATTTTTTGTATGTGTCTAATATATATTATTAAAATTAAAAAATTTCACATAAAAATATAATAAATAATATTAAAATTTAATATAATAAATAAATTTCATTACTTAATAATTTAAATTTTTGAATTGAATTAATTTTTATTTTAATCCATCAAATATGCAGTAGTCATATTGAATATCGATTAAATTTAAACTCGAGTAAAATAAACCTATTAATGAGACAAAACTTTTAGTAAATTTATTTTTTTTATTTATAAAAAAAATTCTTAGATTATAAATTAATAGATAGTAAACTGATGTATCGATATGTTAATTATAATATACATTCTATAATTTAAATAATTAATTATTATATTAATCTCATAGGATAATTATTACTTTATGTATGATAATTATTGATTAGCCTATTATTTAATATGATGAATTAAATTTAGCTGAAATTTTTTTCCTTTTCAAAGCTTGAATTTAAAACTTCATTTGGAGGATACAAGCTCATAAATATTTGGATCAATAGAGGTTGATAATTAGAGGTTTTCCATAATCATCAATTAGTGATTCATTAATAAGTGTAAGTGATTAAAAAAGACATATAATTGACTATGTCTCAGAATCATTATTTTTAAATTAGATTAGACAAGTCAAATTGGGAACAGTTCAAATGATTTATTGGATTAAACTAAATAATTTTTATTTTTCCATGTCTTTTTTAGAAACTATTGATATCAATTTATTTTTTTAATCTTTCAAAATTATGCATATTCCATTTGCATTTTTATCAAATCAAAATTAATCTAAAAAATTGATTCAGTTTTTTTTTTTAAGTATTAAAAGGGGAAAATTAAAGAATAGAAAGATAATTTCATATTAGGGAAAAAAACAATTAATTATGGGATAGCATTTCCTTTATATTAGGTTCAAGCACCAATTATTTTCTAAAAATATGATTTTATATTATATAGAAATTGTATTTATATTTTATTCTTAATGATTTTATATTATATAGAAATTGTGTTTATATTATATACTTTATAATAGGTTTCAAGCACCAATTATATTTTACATTTTAGTGAGAAAAAAGGTTATATATATTCTCTGTATCAAGACAATATTGCTTAAGTTAGTTCCTAATAAAAGAAATTTTTTGCAGGAGGCAATTAATTTCTTGTAAAACTAGAGAAAGTAAAAGCATTTCAGCTTAAATGGGAGTAAGTAACCCTAACTAATAACACAGAATAAAAATTGAAATTGTATACAGGCAAAGGTGAAATTAAATTAAGGAAATCGTGGAGTACCTTGCTTATATACATGGCTAGAAGTAAGTAGCCAGTAACCACCTCAGTTTAAATAACTACAACCGATCAATAATAATAATTATAATAATAAAAGGTGGTTTCAGCTTTCAGGAGAATTAGCCGGAGAACTCAGACTATGAGTTCTAATTTAATGAGAGCAATTAGGGTTGGTTTTTTTAGTATTATTTTTTAAGGAATTTTTTAACAGTATGAAGAACAAATCAAAATAATGATGAATTTTATAAATTTGAAATACTGTTTAGAGATATTTAAATTAAATTTCAAAATTTATTTATTGTATCAATTATTGTGTATATATATACTTACAATATTATCATTATTATTATTATTTGTCATTAAATAAAATTTTATGAAAATGAAAAATTAATTTTGAGACCTTTTAATCGTATTTTATAAATTCATACATCAATTGATACGTTTAAGTTAAGTTTTAAATATATAGAATGAGTGCAAAAGTATGCAATTACAGGATTTAAGCCATAAAATAGGCATTAGCTTTTAATTGCTCAACTGAAAATAAGCATTTACTCATACTTGTCAAAATCGAATCGGATCAAATTAATTGATCGAATTAAAAAATTAAAAACTGAATTAAGAACCGATTAGTCCCAAAAACATGTTAAAAATTAGTAAATCAATTGAATCGGAATGATTTTTCTAATTCGAACGAGTCAATTTTTTTTTTTTAATCAAAAATAATAAATATCAAATTATATTTATTTTCATCATATATATAATAAATGTCAAATTATATATATATATATATATATATATATATATATATATATATATATTAATTTTTTTCAATTTAACCGATTCGATTCCAATCAAATCTTTAACACTTTTACCTTCTATTTTCATCGATTTTTTAATTAATCTATTTTAAAAACATTGCATTAACCTAGTCCTGTTGATTTAAATTGGTAAGTTGGATCATCTGTGTAAGTTGACGACTTAAGTGCATTTACCTTACACTTAAAGCACTGGTGGGACTAGCGAGGCTGGAAGACTTTTCTTTGTGTTGAGCTGGTGCAATTTAAAGATTAAAATATGATCAAAATTTTAAAATTTACCCATAATACTTTAATTTATCAGTAAAACTAAAATTAAAATATTGTGAGATTATAATTTGCATGTTCACCTCTTAAATTTATTTCATCTATTGAATTTTTTTTTAAACTATCAAAACTGAGAAATTTATAAATAAAGAAATTAATTTCTAACATAAAAATATTTCAATGCAGTTAAATTTTTTTTATATTTGATATCTTATTTTTTTTTCATATATTTTTTTATACGCCACATTATTAATGAAAAATAATAATTGTCAAAATATTTTAAAAAAAATAATATGATGTAAAAAAAATATATAAAATAGAAAATAAAATATTAAATAAAACAGAAGATTTGAATTAATTTCAATAAGAAATAAGTAACTTGACCTCCAGTTTCTAACCTAGACCAGGAATAATGCAAATGCAATATGGGGATGAAAGGTATTTTTTTCCAAGACATATTATATATGCGCCAAATATCAATTATAAATATAAATAATTCTTTATTATATGTGACAATTAATATGAGAGTTTTTTATTTCCTCGTTTGATTTAGGTATTATTGGCTTATGCAATTAATGATTAATTGGATAAATTATTATTATTTAATTATTTTGAGAATAATTGGATAATTTATTTATTTATTTTTATTGAATGATTGGATTTGGAAAATTTTGTTGGTCATTGCACTTTTTAATTTATGTATGTACTGATGTCTGATGACATTTATATCTCACCTTTTTTCTAATTATTAATTTTATAATTTCTTTTTCTTTTTTATTTTGATTGCTTTTAATTTATTATTATTAATTAATAATTAATAATAACTTTTTTTTTTTTTTTTTGAAAATTTCGTTACCATTTAGTCACAGCCATATTTTGATTGTTCTCAGCATTTAGATGTTGAAGTAGAGAAATTCTTAAGTGAATTTATGTGTCTTTTTTCTGTTAAAGATAATTTTTCTTTCGCATTAATAAAATAAAATAATGTCTTTCAAAAAATAAATAAATAAATCAAATCAAGAAATCACACTTTATATCAATTGTTAGCCTTAGAGTTTAGACACATTCAACATCAATAGAATATAATTTTCTGATAAAAGAAACAAAAAATTAAAATGATCAACAACGTAATAATACATAAAGAAAGAGATAATTAATCTTTAATTTGCATATCATATGTGCTTAAGATTCTGGATATGTAGCTGGTAATTTAATAATTGGAAATTATATTAAAATAATAAAGCTCCTTCTTTTGTTTATAGCCATTGATGCTTTTTCTTTCCCCACTTTTTCTTTATTGATTAATTAATGAATTAATCTTTTCTTGGTAGGAAAAGAGATTTTTGGGTATAGCCAAGGTCATACTACAACAATGCAACCAAACTTTTTGTGCTAAAATATTTTTAAAAAATAATAAAAAATAAATTTCATGGTTTATATTCCATTCCAATGGGCAACAGTTGGATATTCTTGATATAGGCATTTGTCATACAGTAGCCTACTCTATATTTCTAATTAATGTTGTCATTAACCTTAGTTAATTATATATACTGTGAATTAGTTTAGTTTAATTGTAATAATGGATGAGATAGTTTTGAATTTCATTTTTACAATTTACAATGATCTAATATATAGGTTTTTTAGTTGGTTTTCTTAAGCATATTCTCATTATTAAAATTAATTTTTTAATCAATACATTAAATAGATAATTTATAAGTTTGATTTGCATATTTAAAAATTATTTTTTAATTTTTTATTAATTAAATTATCGATTAATTTTTAATTTAATGATATGAGAATTAATCTAAATTAATTATATATTCTCAATTAATTTATTTTATTAATTAAATTACCAATGAATTTTTAATTTAAGAATACAAGAATTACATTTAATTAATGAATTAAAATCTCAAATTTAAATGTTAATCACATTCAAATTTATTCAAAGAGTGATTCTTTTAAATTTATTTATTAATTAAGTAAATACATGAGATAAAAAAAATTAAATCTTAATTAACATTGCTTAAAAAAACATTTGGTTGACCATTTCTTTTTATTTCAATCCTAACTCCAATTAAGTAAAAAAAAAAAAAAAAGTGAATTACCAACTGTTTTGGTTATCTTAAAGTAGCCTTCATTGTTTAAGGAGGTATTGAAGATCTCTGTGTCCCTTATTTTTAAGGTAAAAAAGCCCTATAGTTTGTATTAAATATTAATAGGGCTCTCTGCCATTAAAAATTTGGCATTGGATGGTAGCTGCAGGTTGGCCTCTTTCACCGACCTTTTGTCCCATAGTGTCCATCCTCTTCTTTGGAATAATATATACACAAACACAGCTATTATATAATCAAAACAAAACTGTCCCTACAGAATATTTAAGAGCGTGCAATTATTAATTTTGTGTTTATGTCACAGTGGTTAATTTGCTTATTGGATACTTTTATAATTGCTTTTCAATAGAAAATGACAATCCCTTTTGAGTTTGGACCCTCTTATTTCTAATACTATAATGACACTTCAACAAACGCTAATTATCACCATTATAGTCATTAGTCAAGATATTGGATAAATAGCAATTTAAGGAAGAAGGGTTATGGAAATTACCATATTATTAATTGTTAATTAAATGTGCTTGGATTAAGTAGAGAATTGCTTGGTGATAATTGCATTGGTAAGCTTATACCCACAATGGAATGGCTTAGGCTTGATAGTTGATAACAATGACATAGTAGGCCCAAGGTCAACAAATAAATAAAAGACTCGTGGAATGTGTTTGCATCTCCTAAGGTTTGCTGGATCATGGTTGAATTATCCAAATTTCATAAATTATACTCTTTCCATTAACAACAATAACATATTATGGCAAAAAAATTATATTTATACGAGAAAACTAAAGAGAAACTATGACAAACCTCCAAAAAATATTTGAATTAATTGATAGGAATTATGTTTTTAGTAACCCAAAGAAAATTGGCATTCATACTTTTTCTTGATCAATCTTCCCACATCAGAAAGGCTCCTAAAATACCCTTTTTCACCATGACATTTATTTCTTGGACTAATCTTTGAGCAAATTCCATTAATCAATCCCACTTTTTCCTCATTATCTTCATCACAATTCAACAAGGAGCCCGTATCTTGAATCGGCTGGCAATTCCACACATGAGATATTCCTTCCAAATCTTTATTATTAGTTTTTGTAGGTGAAGTAGCAGTATAATTATTACTAGTTTTATCTTTATTCATTCTAATTTCTTGAATCATCAATTCTTCTAAACAATGAGTAGAGTTGTCTATTTCTTGTTCTGGTTCTTATTTTTTTAGTAAGGTATAATGCGACGTCGTTGCACGTGGAACTTGAAGATGAATATGAACTAAAAGATGAAGCTCTTGAACATTCTGAGTTTGCTGATGAAGGCGAACGAGGTGATGAAATGCTTAAACCTCCAAATCCATGAATTTCTTTTGTTATTTTCAGAGCTTTTAACCTTCTTCTTTTAGTGTTTCACCTCCATCTAGTAGTTTTAGTATGTGATCTGATCTTTTTTACATGTTAGCTCCCCAGTTGAAACTATATAATCATAAAAATTAATTATATTTATATTAATTTTTTTTTTTTTGTAATTCGAATATATTAACTTGTGTATTTCATCTTTTATTTTTTATTTTTTTTTATGTCACATTATTTATAAAAAAAAATTAATTGTCAAAAGATTTTAAAAAAATATATTATAACACGTAAAAAAAAAATATAGGACAGAGAATAAAATATATAAAAAAATAGAGTAGTCAAACGACTTTTTTTTTTTGCAATTGTATAATAATAATAATAAATAGATTAATTATGGTAATTAACATTAATGACAAATTGGTAACTGAACTTTTTGTATTAGACTTTTCTTGTTTTTGGTTGATTGACTCGAGGCTATAATTTGAATTCGCAATATTTTAATTTGGGAGGATACTCCAATATACTACTATAATTCAAAGCTTAATTATTGCTTACTGAATTTTAATTTTGTTTTAATTATGTTATTTTCTCACTTGGTTTCTCTAAAAAAATTGTACTAAAAAGTCTAATCTGGCATCCAATTAAAAATTCATTTTCATAAAAAATTAGAGTATTTAAGGTTTTTTTTTTTTTTTTAAATTTTTTTCTATACCTTATTCTTAGTATTCTGATATGATAAATGGTAAATCATGTGTTAAATTTTTAGTGAGATTTTTATTGAAATCAATTAAGAATACTTTGTAACAAAATCAAAATTTAATGAGAAGTTGCTATAAAATAAAATTTTAATGTACTGATCAATGAAAATGTGTGTTTTCAATAAATAAATAAATAATGAAGTGTAAAATTTATAGGATTACTTACGTACCCTTTATCATCAATGAATTTAAATGCTCCCAGCTGGTCGATTGTGTAATTATCGCATTGAATTCTTCTGCAAATTCTTCAGGGCCATGTGTTAGTAGAAACTCGAGAAGTACTAATAATTTGTAACATTGCCTCCATTCCTTCCAATCTATACTTTCGAACTTAATTTTCATTGTTAACAAATTACAATAATTAATTAAGCACGTAATGAAAGTTAATGAATTATTATTTGTGGCTTCCTCGGCCAACCTTCATAAATATTAATATGATCCTAAATCCATATATTTAATCATTTTAAATTAGCGTCTGTTTGAAAAGAAAATGCTTACAATTCAACTCCACTAACGTCAGTTAAAGCCAGCCTTACATTTTTGTATTTCTCCTGCAAAAAAGAACTTGCTTGCCTCTTGATCTGGTTTAAGAACAATGTTCCCATAACTAAACCCTTGAAGAGAAGACCTAAATTAAATCTTGGGATTTTGAATTTTATAATAAACTTGTCTTTAAGCTTTTTCTTGTAAAGAAGAAATTAAAATATATTCAAAACTATCATATATAATTCCTTAAAGAGATAAAGGATAATGATTGAATGAATAGAACAAAAATTAATGACAGAGAATTAATGGCTGACCATGGTTCTAGCTTAGGTATTGTAGGGGAAGACGGGAAGTCCTTGACTAAATCAGATTTTGACTAATATAACAAATTTGACCCGATATATGTATACATGTACACACACATATTATTATTTATTTTCACCTTTAGATATTAATTTTATTTATTTATTTATTTTCTTAACAATCTAATTGAAGATAACAAATAATGAATTTATTCAACTGCAAGCATATGTGTTCTAATTAAACAAGTGAACAAGTTTTGGATATACATATTAAAGAAACAAATTGTATTAGAGTAAAGATTTCTAATTCGAGCTCTAATTAATACTAAATTTATATATATAAGTAAATATATAATTATCATTTTCATTAATAAAGTTAATTTTATATGGAATTTAACTTCATTTTTATTATTTTAATATAAAATAAAAAAAGAAAAATAACATATGTTAGCCGCAAAAATTTGAAATTTTTATTTATAAGATTTTAAGTTCGAATCTAATAATATCACGTAAGATATTTAAGAAAATAAAAAATAAAAAGTATATATGAAAAAGACGATATAGTTTATTATATAATACAATGCTTTTGTGTTTTTTAGCTGTTTACTTTGCCTCATCTTCAATGAAAAAAGCAAGAAAAGGTAAAAAAAAAAAAAAAATCTCATTTTCATTTGCTTGCGATCTCGACACCATATGAATTCTGAATTCAAGTATGTGATAGTTTTTCTTATTTGGAAATCCAAATTTTATAAAAATTTGATTTAATTGAATTCTAATTTATCAATTTTCATAATTAGAAAAGTATAACTAAATTTATAAAAAGAAAAAAAGTTTAACTAACATAATTCAATTTTTTTTATAGTTAAAAAAATCATATTAAAAAAAATCATGCCAAAATAAAATATTTTGTAATAATTTAAATATTTAATGAAATTCATTATTAAAAACTCAAAATATTCTCATTTAAATTAAATACGACTCTTTATAATTAAGGGTAAAGTATAAAAATAATTACTTTTAATTATTTAAAGAATATAATTTAAATGAATTTTATCCCTTTAAAATTTATTTTAAATATATGAATTTTATTATTAATTGAGTTAAATTATATTTAATAAAATTGAACTGAATTAAAATTTTCTATATAAAATTATTTCAAATGGTTGTTTAGGGTTTCAATTCCTGAATGTCAACAAAGAGAACTATGCTATATATATATTTAATTAGTATGTTATTCAAGGATGAGAAATTGTGTTTTGGGTATTTAAACCTGAAAATTTCCCTTTTTTTTTCCGGATAAACAATACAAGTCTATAATAGCAAGTTCAGTATTTGTGATAAATAAAAATATTTGTTTTACTAAAAAATAAAATTTTAATATTAACAAGAACTAGTGACAAGCAAATCACTTGATACAAATAAAATTTTGTAACCAAATTAAAAAATTTTAATATTATTATCATACAAATGTGGTCTAACCTTATATATATATATATAATTGAATTTCAGTTGAAGTCAAATTTATTAAAAAAATTATTTTATTAATTTGATTATTCTGAAATTTTTAAAGTTAATTTTTATATTATTGATTTAAGAGGTTAAATTTATTATTATTTTTAACAATGATTGCATGAAAATAAAAACAATAATAAAAGGAAAGAAAGATAGATTATTGATTAGCAACAAGAAAGAAAGAGACAATTTGAATTTATTCTGACTTAGTTGCAGAAAGGTAAAACAAAGACGACTCAAACAACAACTACTATCCTGCCCATGACGATAACAAACAGACTCTGACAGTACTGATTGTTAAGAGAAACAACTACTAAATTGTCCTCTCAATCTGACTCTGTCTTATCTCTGACTCTGATCATCTGCATGCATTGCATAAACTCTTCACTCACACATTACTGTCCTTATGATCTTCTCCATCACTTGGCACCAAATCAATCACTTCAGCTGGTGCAAGAACCTGAGGTGGAGGAGGAGGAAGAGGAGGAGGAGGCGGCGGCGGCGGCGGCGCCATCCCTAGTGCTAATTGAGAAGGACCAAAATGACGGAAGAAAGGTGGTGGTGAGAATAGGTATTGCATAGCCATTGGGACTTGGAGAACTTGCAAAGCGTTGTTGGTGTTGGGTGGAGGAGTTGGAAATGGAGAGAAGGCGTTTGGTTGAAGGATAAAATCAAGATTATAATTATGGTGATTAATATTATTATTATTATTATCCCTTCTGCCTCTCCCTCTCCCTGCACCTGCAGTGGCAATTGTTGCTGATGATGCTCTTCTTCGACGATCCATAATTTCTCTGATCTGCGCCACTATTAAGTGGGTTTCATAGTGCCTAATAAAAGCTTCAAATCCAAAATAAACACGGTTACATATTTCACATTGAATTTGAGCTTCCATTATGTTTGCATACCTTCTTGCTAAGTAGTACCAGTAATTGGAGCCAAAGCTTGGCATGATGATGATGATAAAAGACTCAAAATAGAGAAGAATATTATATGGGAAATTGGACTACTAGAGCAATAGCCTAATGGCTAGAGCAAAGATAAAATTTTATGAGGGAATAGTGTGTTTGAGGGCAAATTAAGGGCCACTGTTATAGGGATTTCATTTGCCTTTTCAGTTCATGAGATTGAGACCTATTAATGGCTATATTATCATTTTTGGTTGCATAGCTTAGTGTCTAATGTCTTTTGTCAAGTTTTCCATAGTCGACTAATTTTGAAGGGCAATCACATTTGTCACTATTAAATAATCTTAATCGTTACATTTTTTAATTTATATAAATTTTATATTTATGAATGGTTGAGATAATGTAAATGTGTTATAGTATGTGTGTTTATAATTTTTTTTTTTATTAATTTTACAAAATCTGAATGATTTACTTTTAATTAAAATTCAGCATTATACATATCCATTGTTTTGATAATAAATGGTAGTTTTCAGTGATGAGATAACGATGTATATTTCCATATAAAATTTAGATTAAATGTTGTTTTACATATATATCAAAAATGAAATAAAATCACGTGATATTTAACTTTATAATATTTTAACAGTTAAAATTTGAGATTTTTATTAAAAGGTCTTGAATTTAAATTTTAAGGGAGACAAACATAATTTAAAAGAATAATGAAAATGATTAAAAATAAACATATTTTTATTCAAATTTTTAAATATATTGTGAAACTAACTAGGTACAAGAAAATAAAACATCTACTGTATCTATTGTTTTCATTATTCTATATCAATTAACCTGTGTCTTCGAATTATTATTTTTGAAGTAATGAAGCAAGAAATGTGAGAGTCTATGTACTACAATATCACTTTTAGAGTAGGCAAGACTTATTCCTAGAAAATAACTCCTCAATCATATGGTTTTCATAATATTTTATATACCAAAATAATAATATGGTGATTAGCCCTAAATAGAAATTAATCTAGCTAATTTGTAAGTTTACACTTTTCATTATATTAAAAAGGTTTAAATCTTAACATCATATCACAAATGAAATATATTTGCCTCCCATTCAAATTTTTTTCAGTCATCTCAGTATAAATGGAAATTTTTACTTAATACTTTGTTCTAAAGTGAATATTAATTTTAAAAAAAAATGATTATTCATATATTGTCTTCCTTTTCCACTTCAGATTTTTTTTTTTTAATTTAAAACTAAGAAAAGGAAAATAACATAATATATTCTGACTTTAATTATATGATAGGTCATTAGAAAAGAAAAAGAAAAACCAGGTTATAATGAGACTTTATCAGCATGATAACAGTTATGAAAGGAAAAGTTATTTCATTATATAATGCCCAATGTTTAAATTTATTTGATCTTTTTATTTTTAAAAATAAATATAAATTTGATATATATTAATTAATTTCTTACATTATATGTAACGGATATGTTATCATTGAACTACTAATCTAATATTTTACTTTTTTATAATATTAATTTTAAAGTAATACAGTTTTAAAAAAAAAAAATTATTAAGAGAACTCGATATGTCAATTTAACAGATAATTTTTTATATCCATTACTAGATTGACATACCAAATTCACCAAGTAATTCCCCATTATAACAAATATTAAATACAATCTAGCAAAACACTAAAACTCATACAGAATTAAAATTAAAATTTACAGCTCTAATTGTGATGCATGCACCTACAAATTCTATTAAAGTTGTTTTTTTCCTAATAATTGCAGGGAAAATTCATGCTTGTCTACATTCTATATTATAATACACAAATTAAAATTTTTTCTATATGAAAAAATTAGGCTATATATTACATATATGCAATAAAATTATCTCTCAACTTTTTTTTAGCGTGTCAATTCTAAAAATGCTTCTATAATCCTATAGAAAAATCTTAATTATTTTTACATTTTTATTTAATTTTGAAATTAAAGCTGAATTGCATCGAGTATTTTTACAAATAATTCATTAGCAGCCAACCAAGGTTGATGAGGATTAATTATAGATGATTCGCAAGTACAATTCATATATCAAAAGGAAGGAGATTAAATTGTTAATTAATAATTATGTCAAATTAATTCCCAATACATGCAATATACATCCATGCATACCTTTACTGTACATTCACAAGGGCAAAACAAATAGACAATTTTTTTTTTTTTTTGGGAATAACATATAGTAATTTGATAATTGGCGACAACTAAATATATAAATTAAATTAATAGAAAGAAATGTAATTCACAATATATAACTATGAACGAAAAATAACAATCTTTTCTTTAGTACTGGTGGAGGGTAATTCGATTTTGGATTAATGCATGTCCTAATTGGATATACATTATCGCTAATTAGTTAAACCTGCTATTGCTTACTTCTATTTTTCTTACTATTTATTCTTCAACTAAATATAAAAACACACATACACCCTAATTATTAGGGTTTTGGCATAAGCCCTAAACTCTCTTCCTAGAGCTTCAAGTTCAAGTCCAGCATATCCAAATCAGATTTTTTCCTGTTGTTATTATAAGGGATAAAGGGTTTCTCCAACTGTTGAAGAAATGGCTTGGTGCAAATATCATTAGCTTCCTCTCCCATCATTCTCTTCTTTGAATATTGGAAAGCCAATGGAAATTGTGGTTGTGCGGTTATTGGCCTTGGAGAAACAATTTGTGGGGTATTATTATTATTATTAAAATTATTTCTCTTTGGGAAATAATTGGAAGGAAAATTATAGGTATTTGTTGTTGGGTTAAATATTGGGAAAGAAGTTGGTGATGGTGAAACATTGAGTTGGGTTAAAGAATTGGTTCTTTGGTTGGCCATGAGGTCTAAACCACCAGCTACTGGCAGCGGAGGCGGTGGTGCTGGGTGAGTTGGTGGTGGCGGTTGTTGCCTTCTTGAAGCAGAATCTTGATCCTCTACCATGTGAGAGTCAATATGATCTATGAGTGCTTGTGTACTCATAAACACAAGGTTACATATTCTACAAGCAATTTGTGGAGGAGAATTATAATTAGGCCTTCTAGGGATATTAGTCAAGTTATTCCAATACCCATATCCAGCCATGGTTGAAGGATAAGAATTCAAAATTGATAGTATATAGAAGAGATATGATTGCATGTCCTCCATAGAATGCTTAGTAATTTATAGGTAAATTTGGTTACCATAATTAGGGTTTTTTTAAGTAGTATGTATAATATTTACAATGGGCATTGATAGGATTATTAATTAATTAATTAATGTGTGCTAAGTAAGGTGTGAGTAAAAATTTTATTTAAAAAAAAAAAAAGAAGAAGAGTATCTGTGTGTGTTTTGAATTAGTAATATTTTTTCTAACACAGATTTGGGTAATTTAATGCTCATTAAACTTTTGTCATTATAAGATAGTGAAAGTAAGCATATTTGGAAAGCTGTGCAATGCTAAATATTAGTATTAGATTGATATCCTGAGCATTAAAGAAAGTTCATAATTACACTTTTTTTAATTAAACTGCAATGGGAAAAATAGCTTTTTATTATTATTATTATGCAAAAATTTATAAAATAAATTATTAACTTTACTAATATTTCATGTTTAAATTTATTACTCTCTCTCTCATAATAAACATTCTAATTATAAAATATACAATTATTAAAAAATTATTTTTATCTATTTTAATCTTTCTAACTTTAATTTACTTATTCTCCTTCTATCTTTCTAATTCTCTCATACTCTATATCTCTTAATTATTACCTTTATATTGCTATTAATTATTATTGAGAGTATTATTATAATATTAAAATAATATAATTTGAATTAGAAAATGGAACAATTAAATTGAAATATATCTAAAAAAAATTATAATATTTATTATGTGATGAATTGAGTATTTATTTTTCATTTTTGGTAAATTGTATTTTCAGTTTTTACAACAATTTTTGTCAAATTTTTTTTATGAAATTCCTATTTCTTTTCATATTTTGAGTATTTAAGGTTTTTATTTATGATAAACAGCCAGCATTTGATAACTCAATTCTTTGCTAATAATTGAAGAAATGCAGCTAGAATAGCTAACTCTTTTCTTTTAATGCCATTAACAATTTATATATATATCCAGAATCAACTTATCCAAGATATCTTTCCTAAATTGAAAATAAATATTAATTTTAAATTAAGTAATTTAATAACATTTTAATTATATAGAAAAAAAAATAAGGAATGGTTAGCTGTTTAATTTACTAACAAATATATTAATTAATTAGCTGTCAAAGGTAATCTGCAATAATGGTAATTACCGTAAGTCCTATCATTAATTAACATATAGGGCTCAATGGATTTGTATAATTTATATTAAC
Source organism: Aleurites moluccanus (assembly GCA_948193065.1). NCBI lineage: Eukaryota > Viridiplantae > Streptophyta > Magnoliopsida > Malpighiales > Euphorbiaceae > Aleurites > Aleurites moluccanus. The sequence goes on from CANXYC012860049.1 coordinate 109,291, forward strand.
CAATTTGAAGTTGCTTGCTCAGAACGCAGCAAGAGATATAAAATAATACACTCCATTTTTTTATATATTATTTTAGAGAGAAATAAATTATTTTTTTTATATGTCGTTTTCATATTTTAAGATTATATTTATTATTTTTTTTTAATTTTACCTTTAATTAAAATTTAAATTTATAATTTCAATCAGTTTTATAAATAGTAAAATCATATAATAAATAAGATTATATTAATCATTTTATATTAAAATTAAGACATGTTAATTAATTTATTAATTTTTATATTTTCATACAAAACGATTTATATAAAAGAATGGAGAAAATATATTCTCTAAAAATAAGTTTAAGTTTATTTTTTCATCTATCAAATGATATTATTAAGTTTTTGTATATCTACACGAATATATAAATTAATAGTTAAAATATATTTTTTTAAATAATAAATTTAAAATTTATTTTTTTTATTCTCAATATTAAAAAAAAGTTTTTGTATGTTATATTAAATTTAGTTTTTAATTAAAGATAAATAATTTATATTAAAACTAATTTTTTTTAATAAATAAAGTAAATCATTATTTATGATTTCAACTCGATTAAATTTATTTATCAATTCAACTATCCCTTTAAAGTTTTTGAGTTATTTCTTAGTTGTTCGTTGTCCAGTCATATGCCTTGAAACTTAATTTGATACCATAATTGGATTCCACTGGATATTGCATACGCCAAATGTAAGTACTTGCCAAATATAAGTATTTAAAGTTTAAACCAGTGTTGATTGAAAGATATCAATATCATATTACATTGTTATCACATCCAAACCCATCAAAAAGTCTGTAAAAATAGACTGTTAGAGAATTAAAGATGGATTAAATTAAAATTAAATTAAAAATAATTAAATTAATATTATATGATTGAAAAAATATAAATTAATATGTTATTGTTAGGAAAAATAAAGAAAACAAGAACAAGAACAAGAATAAGAACAATAATAAAAATGTAGAAGAGAGAGTATTCTATTATCTTTTTGGTATGTATTACAAAGTAATATGAACTCTTATTTATAAAGTCCATCTTCATCATATATTACAATATATAAAAATCAACCATAAATTACAACAACATACATAGTATAATAAAATTAAACTTAATTACAAAAACTTATGAGTAGTGTGATAGATGAATAGACATCCACATCTATCTTATGAGTAGTGGGATAGATGAACGGACATCCACATTTATCTATATATTTATAACACTCCCACTTGGATGTCCATCTTTACAAAGAATATGCCTCATTAAAACCTTACTAGTAAAAACTCAGTGGGAAAAAAAAAACTAGTGAAGGAAAAAGAGTACAATATTCCCGCATTACAAATGGTATATTGCCGCATTAAAAACCTTACCAGGAAAGCCTAATAGGACAAAACCTTTAGTTAAGGGAAAAAGAATACAGTATTAATCTCCACCTATTTGCAATATCACTGAAAATTTTTAAGACGCCACATTTCAATACTGTTAACTAATTTATTGAATGTTGCAGTAAGTAATACCTTGGTGAACAAATCTGTTAGATTGTCACTTGAACGAATTTATTAAATATCAATTTCACAATTTTTTTGTAATATATTAGTGCACCTATTATATAAGATATGGTATTTCAGGACCAAAAATTTCTTTATTATCTTCTCTAACTGAAAAGAGTACTTATTCACATTAAATGATCGAACAATCATAAAATTATTCAATGAATAAGTTTTGTATATAAAATTATGAATGAACTTTTTGTATATAACTTAACTGATAAATAAAAATTTTTTTTTACCAAATATTTAATTTGTAATTGAGACATAATTTTATTTTTTCAAAATAATTCATTTTAAATTCTTTTTTCAAACAATATGTTACTTTTAGAAATTTTTCAGAAATTTCAATAATATTCAAATCATCAATATATACAATAATTATATGTTACTTTTATAAATTATTCAAGAATTTTAATAATATTCAAATCATCAATATATACAATAATTATGGCAAATTCATATATAAAATTCTCTATAGTATCACTTTTATATTATACTTTGAAAAAGTATTCACTAAAACGATTTTACCATATGGGCCCAAATTATTTTAATTCATCACAAAGATCTTTGTAATTTAATTGAATAAATTTCTCGAGAACTTAAATTATATTTTTATTTTAAATCCTTTAGGGATTTTCATATCATTATCAATTGAGTCATATAGGTAAGTTGTGACTACATCCATTAATTGCATATCAAGTTTTTCATAAATTGCTATATTAATAAAATATTAAAATATTATTGTATCCACCATAAAATAGTATATTTTTTCATAATTGATTTCAGATTTTTGTGAAAACTCTTATGCAACAAGTTTTGTTTTGTATTTTACAACTTCATTTTTCTCATTTCTTTTTCATACAAATACCCATTTGTATCCTAATGGTTTCATACATTCAGGTGTTTGAACTATTGGTTCGAAAACCTTACGTCTTTTAAAAGAATTCAATTCTGCTTGTATTGCACCTTTCCATTTTGACCAATCAATTCTATTTCGATATTCTTTAACAGATCGTGGTTCAAAATCATCATTTTCATTCATAATATTTAATGCTACATTATATGCAAAATAATAGTTCACAAACATTTCATGTCGATTCCATCTTTTTTCAGAACCAACATAATTTATCAATATCTCTTTATTTTTACTGATTTTAAATATATGTACTTATTCAGGAAGTGTATCTATGTTAGTATCTACATTTTTAATAAAATTATTTTTATTATTTATTTCTTTTTTTTTTCAAGAATTTTTATCCTTATAATCAATAGCCTTTCACGCTTCAAATGTGTTTGAGATTTATTAATATTAATATATTGTCCTTATAGGATGACAATACAAATTAAAATATTAACAGCTGTTATATAATATTTTGTTACTCATTTTAAATTAGTAAGTGCACCTGGCAATTGATTTGTTAATTTTTGCAGATAAATTAATGTATGAACTTCTTGTTCATATTGTTTTATATTTTTCAACTTTTATTATCTCCCCCTAATGTTGGGAATATTATTTTATCAAATGACAATCTGCAAATTGAGCAGTAAATATATTACTATTAATGACTCAAAATATTTAATTATTGAGGGAGATTTATATCCAACTTATATTTCTAACCTCTTTTGAGAACTCATTTTAGTGCATTGTGATGGAGTAATTATAATATATACCACACATTCAAAAAGTTTTAGATGAGAAATATCTAACTTTTGACCAAAAGCCAATTGATTTATTTGAAAAATCTTCTAGTTCTCCAATGGATTCCCATGTGAATTTTCAATTTTTTTTATTATTTTTAAACCAAGATGACCTAACTTGTCATGCCAAATAATAAAAATATTTTGATATGTAAACTTCTGGTTTACTATAAGATTCTTTTCAATTTTACTAATTTTTGTATAATACAAATTAGAGAAAATAATATAAAATTTTTCAGTATATTTTTCTACCTGGAATAATACTTGTAGTATAAAAATATTTTTTATTCATCTTATTTACTGTCTCAATATAATATCAATTACTGTGAATATCTTTAAAATTTAATACATTTCTATGAGATTTTGGAGAAAATAATGTATTTTGTATAGTAAATTTTGTTTCTCTTGTGATAATATATTGGCTATTCTGGAGTTCTCAATTATTTTTTATTTTATCATAAATAATTGTCTCACCTATTTTCAAATAAGAAAAATATTTGATATTTTTTTAAATTGTACGAGTTATCACACCATTCATAATATATATAGAAATCAATTATCCTTTGTAATATTTTCAAAAACATATTTGTTACATCAATGTGAGCAATATATATATGATCATAATAAAGGTCATCATTATTAGAGATAAAATTTATCTTCAAATTTATCTTCTCTTTTTTGCTATATTCGATAAATATCAATAAAATATTTTATTATACGACAAGTATTTGACCAATTTTTCTTCATACCATATTGATAATATTTACTTTAAAAATTTTGTCCACCTTTTCTATTATTATTTTTGTATAATTTTATCCCACTTCTGGTGGTGATAAGTATTCTTATGATATTTTCTTTATTCTTATGTAAAAAATAATTATTATATGTTTACTTTTAAATTTCATAGTATTATTGTTATATATTATCACATTTACTTCAGAAAATGAGATAAAATCACGATAATATATTTCATGAATTTTTCAGTAACAACTTGTTATTTTATTTAGTTAAATATCACTATATTCACTTCAGGGAATGAGATTGAACCAGAATGCCTGAAATTAATTCATAATATTTTTACAATTTTTTTATCGATATTGCTACTGCATGAGCATATTCGATATATGAAAAATATTAACATATCATTTTAAGTGCTTAGCATTTTATATATTATTTCACAATACCTATATCTCATGATTATTTTCAATAAATCATATAGATAAATAAATCATATAGATTTGATTAAAATATAGAAAAATCTTAATTCTAATAGCAAATAT
>CANXYC012860298.1:0-14176 GCA_948193065.1 Aleurites moluccanus
TTTAATTCTATCAATAAATTAGAAATAAAAATTTGTTGAGAATTCTATATTTTTAATTCAATCAAATTGATTATACTTAGAACCAAATTAATTTTAACAAAATTCGTAGAATTTGAAAATGAATTCTAATTCCTAAACTTACAAAAAAAGAAGAAGTCATGATTTGAATTATAAATATTTGATTGGATGACTAGCATAATAACATAATTTAAAAATATTTATCTTATACTTAATGTATATATTGATTCAATAAAATAAAAACACATTAAATAAAAAAAATATTAGCATTTTCTCACTGAAAAAAAAAATATTAACTAAAATATTTTCATTAAATATATGAAATAAGTCGTTACATTCAATTTAAATAAAAATTTTGTGCATAATTTTATCTATAATTACTAGACTAATTAATTATCTATTAACTAAAGTTATGATTAATTACACAAATTTGAATAAATATTTTTTGAAAAGGTGCTAGCTAATTAATGTAGATGAGAAATTCATTGTTATATTGTTCACATAATCTTTTATAGAATCAAGAATACTGCGTAAAGAAGAAAGATACTGAAAGTCTAAATAAACCTAACTCAGCCAACTTCAAATAGAAAATCCGTACTTATTTTAGCGTGTATAATGCTCTTTCTTTAGTGACTCAAAAACTATTGTTTTGTAGGTTACTTTACAATATCCAATCCAGAGAAAGTGTTGCCTCTAGGCTCTCCTTCAACTTTAATTCATTGACAATTTTTTTTTTAAATGGAATTTTTTTTAATGGTGTGTTAATTTATTTTACTGATTTAGATTGCTGATTAAGTGTTGATTTCTCAATTTAATATATTTTTACTGGACACAAATACTGTTACGTTGTGTTTGAATGTATGAATTTAAATTTGAAATTTTAATTTTAAATTTATTATTTGAAATTTATAAATGTATAAATTTTTTATTTGGAGTGTAATAAATTTGAAATTTTATATTTTAAATTTTTAAAAAATAGAGATTTTAGATTAAAGATGAAAGTGGTAGATTTGAAATATTTAAGTAAAATAAATATTTAAAATATTAAATTTTTAAAAGGTTGGATTTCACTAAGCATTTGAATCAAATATAAATTCAATTAAAAATATACATTTTTTTTTTCATTTTTACGATTCTTTTTTTTTTTACTGTTTTTTTATGTGTGTTGATAAATGTTTGATATATTTGATATATTTTTAATATATATTGTATTTTTAAAAAATATTATAATATTTTTTAAAAAATATTTTTATAACAGTAAAAATAAATTTTTTTTTTAATATTTTCGTAAAAATGTGAAGGTGTCAATGTAATTAATCCTTATTATTATTGTTATTAAATAGCAATACTATATACTTCTATTCATAAAATATTTTGGTAATACTTACCTGAGATTTAAGCTTTCAATAGACCCGTTTAGATTTCTCAAAAGGAACTTACCGTCTCTTGCCTATATTATTAAAACTCAAATCTCTATTATGTGGGAGACTTACTATCATAGAAGGAGAAAAATTGTTATAAAATTATTTTTAACATAAAAAAACTAAAATGTCAAAAATTAATCTTTTAAAAAATAAAAATAATTTATAGATTCTGATTAAAAGAAAAGAAAATAATTGTATTATATATATAATAAGGAAAAAATATTTAAAATTAATTTAATATTTTAAAAATTAATCTATAGGATGCCTAATACATTTCCTATATGTCTGTAACTCTCAAACTCAAATTTTAATTTAACATACTAAATTTTTAAAGGTTTCTAATTAAATTTTTTAAAATAATACAGTTTGTGGTTATTCTATTTTTATTTTTAAAATTATTTTTCACTTTTAGGCGTTCTCATGTTGTGATAACTTTTATATATTAAGCCTCAGTTATATATTAAGGCTGTTAACACAATTTATTTTTGTCATATGTTAAGCCTAACACCGTTTCACAGTTTTTCTTTTTTGTCCTTCCTCTAATGCGAGTTAGGTTTCCGTACTGTCGAGGGCCTCTTGGAGAGGGAGAATCAAGTTGCTTCACAAGATTTACTTTTTTTTTTTTTTTTTCCTATTTGTATTTGCTGAGAAATAGTCCCCGTTCATTATCGACACCTTATGTTAGCTTGTTATGATTTTATCATGAGGTGATGTAGAGTTCAAAATTTTATTTCAATTTTCATGTTTTATCGGTGTGGGATTTCCTAAAATTCAAATTTCTCTGAATTTAGAAATTATAAATTTATTATTTTATTATTTTTATACGAAATGGAAAGCAAAAAATCAAATTCCATTATTTTGTTTATCCTTTAACTAAAGTTAATAGTGGATGAATAACCTATAAATTACTCATTCCATTTTCTAAACTTAAAGTTTAGACTAAGGCAGGGTTTGATTTTCTAATATAAGTAATGGATTTAACATTTTTTCATTTTTCATATTAAAATCAAAAGAAAGACATTCATCAGGCAAAATCAAATTTCATAAAGGTAATATAATTAGTTTTATTATGCCCTACGACATAAATATTAATTATTAAATAATAATAAATAAACATTGAGATTTATATTAATACCAAAATAAAAATAAAAATTGTAAATATATCTATATAATTAAAATAATTTGAACTTATAGAAATATTACATAAAAATAGACTTAAGATAATTCCTTTATAGAAATAGCCATTCACCCACAAGGATTAATGTGACGAGTCATGTAGTGTAGTGTAGTGTAGTTTAGGGAAGTGGGACCTCTCACCTCATCTCATCTCATAAAAATTGTGAATAATGTAGTTGTTGTAAGGGAGCGAAAGCGCCACTTAAAAAATCTATAATCACATCCTAGATCAAAGTAATGGATTCCAATAACAAAAAAGTATATATCTAAAGGGAAAAAAAGCTCAAATAATAAAATGTAATGGTATGAATTAAAAATGCAATTTATTTTTCTGTCAACAAGTAATGGAGACGGACTTATAATAAATTCTATAAGTCCGTTTTGAGACAAGGAATTGAAATTGAAATTAAAATTGAGAATTTCAATTTCAATTCTCAATTTTAATTCTCTATAATTAAAATTTTGTTAAAATTGTAATTCTAATATTTGTTTCAAGTAAAAATTGAAATTGAAATTGAAATTAAATAAAAAATTGATAACAATAAAAATGGCGGTGGAGTTAGTAGTGGTGGTGAACCACCGGCGATGGCTATGAAGATGGTGGTGGATCGCCGGCGGTGACGGTCCGACCAGTCATCGTCTCGGGAGGTGATGGTTCGACAAGCCATCATCGCCGGCGATGACCGTCAGGCGAACCACTATCGCTAAAGGTGGTGGACCATCGTTGCCGATAGTAGGGCTAGAGGTGGAGGTGGCGCTGGGAGTGGCGGTGGTGCTGGGAGTGGCGGTGAGAGAGAGGATTATAATGGAGATTATGGAATTGTAATTCTCATGGGTTAAGAATGAAATTGTGGAATTGATTTTTTAGTTATATTACAATTCCATGGAATTGTAATTAGAATTTCAATTTTAATTCTATATAGCTATCAAATACTGGAATTGAGAATTTCAATTTCAATTCTAATTCCAATTCCAGACTCTCTAAATGGATCCAGACATCACCTGGATTGCAGAATTAAAATTGAAATTGGAATTGAGCTGGAATTCTAATTCTAATGTTTAAACAATTATAATGAAATTGGAATTGAGCTAGAATTCATATTTGAACAATTATGATGAAATTAGAATTGAATTAGAATTTTATTTTTTGACAATATTTTAAAAATTGAAATTTTTAAATTATAATTTTTAACATTAATTGTAATATTGCATATTAAAATCATAAAAAAATAATTTTTTTTTTACCAAATAGTAACTCCTATTACTTTTTGTATATAAGGGCAAAATGAAATAATTGAAAACCTGCATTTCTTATTAAACATTTAATCATGCATATACAAAATAATGTACATAAAATATATTAATATTGAAAAATATTAAAATAAGTTTTTGGTAATCATACCCACACAAAATATATAGTTACATAAAATTAGTTCATACATGATTTAGTGGCATAACATAAAGTTCACAAAAAAGTGCGGCTAAAACATAATATGTTAATATAGTCCTAAAATGTAATGTTTTAATATAGTTCTACATTAGAGTCAAACAAATTCATAATACTAACTTATATATCATTTTTTTATTTGCATAAGTATCCATGACTTTCTAATATGAGTGGGATGAGCTACAAATGATACCGAGTGGATCGATAAGGAGCTAGAAATCCTGAACCATTAGCGTATCCGATATCAACTGGATAATATTTTCCTATGAATATAAATTTGATTTTCATATGAAAATTTTGTATCATTATAAAATTAATTAAGTACAAAAATAACTACAATAAAAAAGTATAGATTGTACCAGCTGGTACAGTTAAGGGATCTAATCTTGTTATAGCATTAAGTAAGACTCTGGATTTTGAAGATGAGCCCTCCTATCCAGGTAACTCATATACAAACTTCATATTTCGATCTCAAACTCCTAAGACGTTTGTAGTGATTTATTGTTTCCTATTTCTATATCTACCTTGGTCTCGAAATGGAACATTAAGTGCTACATGTGTTCCATCCAAGGCTCCAAGGCAATCCTGTTAAAATATACAATATAATTTGTAATAAGTTTCAATATATTTGCAATAATTTTACTATTTAACTTTTTCTTTGTTAATTTTACTATATATATACACATACTTACCTTAAACTACTTCCACTTTTTATCAGTTGGCGTTTCTATTGCGGGATTAGGTAATTTGATATATTCTCTAGCTAATCCAAGCACAGATTGGAGAACTTCTCCAAAATGTCTACTAACAGTCTCTAATGAATGAATATAAGTTTTTCCTACCACTCTTAATTTAATTCTATATCCTAACATGAATAGAAACATTGCCACAGCTTTCTCAACAGTTACATTATTAGTATCATGTAATCCTGCTTTCTTACGTAACATATTACAAAGATCATAAAATGTTGTTTTGATAAGGCATAACTGATTATAACAATTAAAATCATCGCCTTCATATAAACGCCTTAAAAGACTTTTTCTCAATAAATTATTTTCCATTTCCTCATTCATTGGTCTAGGTTCTTTAGGTACAAATCGTTCAAAATGCCAAGTGGATATAGTATAAATAGTTATAGAAACTGCTTCCTTTAGTAATTTTTTTATTTTTCGTTTCTTTCGTTTTCTCATCTTTTGATAAATTTATTTGTCATGATCTCTTCACCATCTAAAAAAGTGAAGCATAATAACATATAATTTGCAAAAATATAATAAATCACTTATATAATTAACCAAATAATCAAATCACGAGAAGCTAAATGAATTGATGACTCTAGCCTAATGAAAACAAGTAATTAAATTAATACTTGCAGCCCATTTTGAAAGTCTTTATAATATACCATAGACTTGTGATAATGATACTACCTGGAAACAAATAAAAGTGAATAAAATAAAACATACTTATTTGTTAGTGAGCAAAAGCACAAAGAAGTTGAAATTTTGATTTTGAAGCCTTTATTAAGACACAAAAGAAAAAAAAAAAAAAAAAAACAAATATTAAATATGAGAGTTGGTGGGCACCTCTTAATTAATGGACCATTATAAATTTTTTTCCTTAACCAAATGATTGACTTTGAATTTGTAAAAGATATGTATGTTTAACTCACTAATTTTTGCTGTGTACATGATTGAAGCAACATCTAAACCAAATTCTGCATGAAACTTTGCATTCTCATCTCCTCTTCTATTTTTTTTTATTAATCAGGCTCAATATACCACTAAGCTAAAGGTAGATATTAATAAAGACAGTAATTTTGGGAAAATAATTATTTTTAGTTCCATACAATTGTTGACCAGTTAATATATTATAAAATCAAGAATAAAACATATTTCCCATGAAAATTTCCTACTATCTAATTAATTAAGCTAACTAATTTAATAAATCATCTTGGAAAGAGTTAAAAAAGGACTGTAATAAATACAATGATGGATAATAATAATAATAAAAAAAAATTCAATAATCAATCACAAAAGTTAGCATATTTCAAAAAAATTATATGATTTTGTTAAATACATTAATTAAATGATGCTAATTTAAATCTTTTCTATTAATCTCACTCATTTTACTTTTTCTACAATTAATCATGGGTCCAACATCATATGAAGGATTGGGCTATCTATATAATTTCTTCATGGATTCATATAACCAAAAATTTACAAAAAATTATCATTACACTAAAAAATTGAACTTTATTAAGTTAATATGCAACTTGAAGATTGAGAAAGAGAGAGAAAGTGATGGAGATAAAGATTAAAGAAAATAAACCTGAATAGATGGTGAGATAGATAGACGATGTATTTGGAAGCCTGTAGATGAGTGCAAGGAAGACGCTTGATTCAGGTAAAAGAGATTGACTTCGAGCCAGACACGTTTTCCATGAGGAGATGAATTTGGAATTATAATTTTTAGGATTAGCAAATGGAATTATAATTCTTCACGTGTAGGCTATTTTAATTCTAAAGATGGAATTGTCAATTTCTAATTTCAATTCTATATGGGCTACTAAACAAAGGAATGCTAATTTTTGGACCCAATTCTAATTCCTAATCCCAATTCTTAATCTCCAAAACGGCCCTAATATTTATTTGAGGTTTTTATTAATTATTACATGGAATTTTTTGAAAGAAAAAAAATGAAATACTAATTAATTGAAGGAAAACACTTATTTATAGTGTCTATAAAGATTTAACTCATACATTAAATCAATAGATAATAAGATATTTTAATTAATATGATTCTTTTATTTTTTTTTTATCCAATAAAAAAAATATTAATATATATTTTTACTATATGTATTTTTTTTTATTGGAACTCTTTTCCTTAATTGAATTAATCATTCAAAAGGTAATTATAAAATCATCAACCCATTTTTTTTTATTTTTTTGGAAGGAAAACGATTAACTCTTTATGATTTGCACGATATGCGGGTCTTCTATTAGTAGATAGAAGGATAGAGACAACTGACAATGACTAAGAAACATTTGTAGTTATATAATATGAGAGGCACTATAATCTGGGGAGATCAATTATGTATTTCCTATATTCGTTATATTTCCTTGTAACATTCAACATACCAACTTTTTAATGAAAAGTTAAAGAAAAAAAAAACTTTTCAAAAAATTAACTTAAATAAAACTATCCCTTCATTTTTTTTTTTCCACGCTTTTGTATGTGTATATATATATATACATATATATTGTCTTTTTATTATTTTTCAACTAGCTAATATATAATAAACTTGATCCATTTATTTATTTTTATTAATATTCAAAATTATAAAAAAGGTAATATGCTTAAAAATAAACAAATAATTATAATATAATAGACTTTGCAAGATATTTTTGTAATTTTATACCATGTATACCTAATTACGTATTACAATTTATTTTTCATTAATAATTATTCTTTTTTTTTTTGGGGGGGGGGGGGGAATGATAGAAACAGTGGGCCAAATGCAAAACAAAACAAGGCTAGAACCTTGCTAATCCCAATCCAATAAATAAAGGACTGCCAATACGTGAAATGAATGACCCACTAGCCCAACAAGCACCAGCATCATTAGCTACATGGAATATTGGTAGATCAATTATGTATTTCCTATATTCATTATAATTATACATATATTTACAATTTGTTATGAAAAATAAATAAAATAAAAATAAAAATAAGAACAAAAATAAGAATAATAATAAGAATGTAAAAAATAGAGTTTTCTATTGTCTTCTTGATATATATTACAAAGTAATATGAACTTCTATTTATAAGATTTATCTTCATCATATGTTATAATATATAAACTCACCATAAATTACAACATAAATTACACTATAAATGGTACAATAAAATTAAACTTAAATATAAAAATTTATGAGTAGTGGGATAGATGAATGGACATTCACATTTATCTATATATTTATAACACTCCCCCTTGGATGTTCATCTTTATAAAGAATATATCTCATTAAAATCTTACTAGTAAAAATTCAGTGGGAAAAAAAAACTAGTGAAGGAAAAAGAGTGCAATATTCTCGTATTACAAATAGTACACTGTCTCATTAAAAATTTTATTAGAAAAATTTAATGAGATAAAACTTTTGGTTAAAAAAAACAGAGTACAGTGCTTAACTCCTCTTATTTGCAATATCACTGAAAATTTTTAAGGCATCACATTTCAATACTGTTAACTATTTTCTTGAATGTTGCAATAGGTAATACCTCAGTGAACAAATTTATTAGATTGTCACTTGAACGAATTTATTGAACATCAATTTCACTATTTTTTTGTAATATATTAGTGCGCCTTTTGCATAAGATATAGTACTTCAGGATCAAAAATTTATTCATTATCTTCTTTAACTGAAAAGAGTCCTTATTCACATTAAGTGACTGAATAACCGTTGAACTATCCAATGAATATGCTTTGTATACAAAATTATAAATGAACTTTTCGTGTATAAGTTAATTGATAAATAAAAATTTCTTCTGCCAGATGTTCAATTTGTAATCGAAACATAATTTTATTTTTTCAAAATAATTCATCTCAAATTTCTTTTTCAAACAATATGTTACTTTAGGAATTTTTTCAGGAATTTCAATAATATTCAAATCATCAATATATACAACAATTATGGCAAATTTATATATAAATTTATCTATAGTATTGCTTTTATATTATATTTTGAACAAGTATTCACTAAAGCGATTTTATCATATGAACCCAAATTGTTTTAATTCATACAAAGATCTTTATAATTTAATTGAATAAATTTCTCGATAACTTAAATTATATTTTTCTAGCATTTTAAATGTTTTAGGAATTTTCATATAAATATCATTATCAATTAAGTCATATAAATAAGTTATGACTACATTAATAAGGTGCATATCAAGTTTTTCATGCACTGCTATATTAATAAAATATTAAAATATTATTGCATCCACCGCAGAATAATATATCTTTTCATAATTGATTTCAGGTTTTTGTGAAAACCTTTATGCAACAAGTCTTGCTTTGTATTTTATAATTTTATTTTTCTCATTTCTTTTTCGTACAAAAATATATTTATATGTAACAGTTTCACATCTTCTAGTGTTTGGACTACTAGTCTGAAAATCTTACGTTTTTTAAAAGAATTTAATTTTATTTGTATTGCATCTTTTCATTTTGGCCAATCAATTCTATTTCAACATTATTGAACAGATTGTGGTTTAATATCATCATTTTCATTCATAAAATATGTTACACTATATACAAAATAGTAGCCAACAACTATTTCATTTCAGTTTTATTTTTTTTTCATAACTAATATAATTTATCAATATCTCTTCATTTTTATTAATTTCAGGTACCTGTACTTTTTCAGGAAATATATCTATGTTAGTATTTGTATTTTTAATAAAATTATCTTTATTATTTATTATTTTTCTCTTTCAATGATTTTTATTCTTATAACTAAAGCGTGTTTGAGATTTATTAATATTAATAAATTGTTATTCTGAGACGACAATACAAATTAAAATATTAACGGCTGTTATATGAAATTTTGTTACTCATTTTAAATTAACAATTGCATCCGGCAATTGATTTACTAATTTTTGCAGATAATTGTATTTACTAATTTACTAATTGTATTTCTCAACTTTTATTATTTATCCCTAATGTTGAGAATATTATTTTATCTAATGACAATCTACAAATCGAACAGTAAATATATTACCATTAATGTCTCAAAATATTTAATTATTGAGTGAGATTTATATCAAACTTATATTTCTAACCTCTTTTGATGACTCGTCTTAGTGTGTTGTGGTGGAATATTTAAGATATATACCGCACATTCAAAAATTCTTAGATGAGAAATATCTGATTTTTGACCAAAATCTTCTAATTCTTCAATGAATTTCCATGTGAATTTTTAATTTTTTTTCATTATTTTTAAATCAAGATGAGCTAATTTGTTATACCAAATAATAAAAATATTTGGATATGTAAACTTCTGATTTACTATAAGATTATTTTCAATTTCACTAATATTTGTATAATACAAATCAGAGAAAATAACATAAAATTTTTTACTATATTTTTCTACCCGAAATAATACTTGTAATATGAAAATATTTTTTATTCATCTTATTTACTATCTCAATATAATATCCATTATTATGAATATCTTTAAAACCTAATACATTTCTATGAGACTTTTGAGAAAATAATGCATTATGTATAATAAATGTTGTTCCTTTTAGTAATAATATATTGGCTTTTCTGAAATTTTTAATTATTTTTTGTTTTACCAGAAATAATTGTCTCACCCATCTTCAAATAAAAAAAATATTTGACATTTTTAAAATTATACGAGTTATCGCACTATTCACAATATATATATATATATATATATATATATATATATATCAATTCTCCCTTTCAATATTTTCAAAAAATAAAATTTTCTTCATACCATATCAATAATATTTACTTTAAAAATTTTGTTCACATTTTCTATTCTCATATTTGTATAATTTTATCTCACTTCTGGTGGTGATAAGTATTTTTATGATATTTTTTTATTCTTATGAAAAGGATAATTATTATATATTTACCTTTAAATTACTACATTCACTTCAAAAAATAAGATAAAATCACTAGAATATATTTCATGAATTTTTCATTTACAACTTGTTATTTTATTCAGTTAAGTATGACTGCATTCACTTCAGGGAATGAGATTAAACCAAAAGACATAAAATTAATTCATAATATTTTTATAAATTTTTTTTATTAATATTTCTACTACATGAGCATATTTTATATATGTAAAATATTAACATATCATTATTTGTAAATATTCTTCACACATTAAAAGTAAATTCTAAAAAAAATCAACATATTTAAAATAAAAGAATAATTTTACAATATCAAAATAAATAAATTCACTATCATTATCAATACATGATTAAATTAAAAAAAATTATAATAATTATTTTAATTTTTTTTTCACTTATACTTTTATAAGATTACAAATATAAACCATTTTCTTTTATTTCAAATTATATTTTAATAAGTATAAAATATTATAATCTATACAAAAATAAATATCAAAATTAGAGTAGAATTTTTTTTATATCAGATATAGATTGAAAAATAAAATGATAATATATAAAAATAAAATTTATTTACTCAAATACTTGAATTGAAATGTCACCAAGAAAAAGAATTTTAAATTTCAAATATTTCAACTTTATCGAGAGAAAAATCTTCAAATCTTTTGAGTAAGAAAACTATCAAAAATATCACGGAGAGAATCATGCTGATAATGTATTATGAAAAATAAACAAAATAAAAATAAGAATAAGAACAAAAATAAGAATAATAATAAGAATGTAAAAAAAAGAGTTTTCTATTGTCTTCTTGGTATATATTACAAAGTAATATGAATTCATATTTATAGAGTTCATTTTCATCATATGTTATAATATATAAATCTATCATAAATTACTACATAAATGATACAATAAAATTAAATTTAAATATAAAAATTTATGAGTAGTGGGATAGATGAATGAACATCCACATTTATCTATATATTTATAACACAATTATTCTTTTTTTTTTTGCTACAAACAGTGGCCCAAATGTACAATAAAAAAAGGCTCGCGCCTACTAATCCCAATCCAAGAAATAAACCCAGGACTGCCAATACGTGAAACGAATGATCCCACTAGCCCAACAAGCACCAACAAACCTAAATCCATGCTTTTAATTAAAAAAAAAAAATCATTTCTTAAATTATTAGTTTATATATCATTTCAATTTTTTTTTTCAAAAAAAAAACTAAGTTCAAAAGCTCTTATGGTTGTTTTTAACAAATAATAATAAGAATGCAATCATTACTTGTATGCAAAATGAGAAAACATTCACTTTTATTATATTTCTTTTTATTTCATTTAAGGGGATATTGCCAGACATGTCCGCATTCACAGTTAAGTTAAATTTGTGAGTAATTCATTGTAAAATTTATTACTGGTAACTCAGACTTGAATTTATGATATTATAGTTGGATTCAAAGATTATCAAAAAGAGAGAACCTTTTGTACTGTCTATCCCTATAAAGAAAAAAATAGTTACTCATCACTTTCTTAGTAAAAGAAAAGGTAGATTTGTGAATTTTTTGCTTTGAGTATTTATGGGAAATCATGTTTTTTTATTGCATTTATTTCTCAATCAATTTAATAATTTGTGGATAAGGGTGAAAATTTTGATAACAGTGAAAATTCTTTGGAAGGTGATAGAGAAAAACTGATCTAATTAGAAAAAAAAAATGTTGTTGACAAGGTAAAATCAATATTCTATTGTGGTATTATTGGGGTAAAATCAATATTTTATTTGGTGATATATGTTAGAAGAAGTCAACGGTATGCAATTTTCCCAATTGATCGGACTATCCAATGTAGAAGGAGACCTTTGTTCAATAATGGGGCTTGGCAAAGTCATGGCTGTTCTGGGTTTGGGTTCAACTTCAGATTTCTCATAAAACCAGTAACAGAAGTATTAATCAAGAAGATGAAAAGCAAAGGTAAGTTTCACTTTCCCAAAAATTTCCAATCTTTTCTTTCTAAACAGTTGCTGCTATAAGCTTCAATGTTCAATTTTCTTTATTTTTTTGTGTTGCAAAATTTGATCTCCAAAGTAATCAATTTAGCATCTCCTGGTGAAAATTTGAATAGCTTCTTAATGTTTTTGTACTTTTGTCCACTAGAGACTTCTTTTTAGGAATTAAATCTTTGTACACATCATTTTTAACTGATCTGCATTATAATAGGTTTTTGCATATTATAAAACTGATCTGCATTTGGAGTACTATACAGAGAACTGCATAGGATTAAGAAAGGATCATAAAAATGCATATCGGCTCTTGTTTGAATTCAATTTTTTATCTTTAATTTCTTGATTTCTTTAAAGGAAACCTGATTTTTTGTTCTGCATTTCTCATCATATAAAAGATACAAATGGAAGAAACTTACGGTAACCAATTAAAACAACACTAGCACTTATTAAGCCCAAAATTGAACCTTAATGTGCTAACATTACTAGTCTAGTTGAGATTTGGCCCAAAACTAAACTGAACGAGCCTGGCCTTACTAGTGAATCTGCAGAACAATGAAAACAATATTTAAAAGCATAACAGAGCTAGTGGCATTGGCCAGTATCAATTTCATGTATAAATATAAACTCCATTTAGACATTGTCTCCATTTTCCAATTCCAATCTGCAAAATACAATATGTAAAAGTCAGGAACATATTATTTTAGAATTTTATTTAAGTATTGAGCCTAGAGATTAAATTTACTTCAATGAAGTTACTGAGCCTAGAAATTAAGATAAATGGGCATGTAGTAACTCAAACCCTCAATCAATAGGTCATAAAGAAACTATATTAATGGAACCCTGAACCCGAAATTCATTCATTTCACAGACAATAACCAGAGTGAAAATTTGAAGAAACCCCTTAATCCTAAGCAACAGCGATCACAAAATTTCCAAAGAAGAAAGCAACAACGTACTTTGGTGGAGTGTTTATTTCCTCAACCGAATTTTGTTAGGAAAAATATCCCTCATGGAATAATGATAAAATAAATAAAGGACTTATAAGTGAGTGAATGTTGAACTTAACACAAATCAATTGATTTTGTGCAAATGGGTTTCAATACTTTCCCATATATAAGTCCACTTATGTATGGCCCATGAATTTTAATAAATTTTGTGTTGGTTCCTTCGCATTCCTGATCGTAACAATATTTGCATCAATATGGCAAAGGAGTGACAGCTGCAACAGCTAATATAATCTGTTGTAACTGAATTGATGTGTATGTGAATTGGTTAATTGGACCTGTTATTCCTCATCTCTCTCTAGAATCTTCATCTGCATTCTTTCTCCTTTCTCTTCTCTTCTCTGCATCTCTATTTTTTCATTTATTATGCTACTATTAATGTGAATTGGAGGTTATGCATTATGTATATATATCCCACAAATCAGAATATCATATTGGAAAT
>CANXYC012861303.1:0-11834 GCA_948193065.1 Aleurites moluccanus
TTATTAAACAAAAAAAAACCCCTTCCCTTTTTAACACCCCCCCCCCCCCCCCCCCCCCCCCCCCCCCCCCCCAACCCAACACAATAAATCTAATTCTGAAAACAAGCCAAATATTCTATTACTGGACTAACATGATATCATGTATAGGGAGATTTCATTTAATGTAAAGGCGATCTTGAATAAGAACCATTTTCCCCCAAAATATTGCTCTGTTTTGCAATAAAAAAAATTAGATCATGCATATAATATTGAATATCAAAATAAATGCAAATCTTCTGGTTCCAAAGCTATTGTTGAGTTTGAGCCCTAATGTTGTGGGACATATTTTAGCAATTCGGATCTTTTGTCTAATTTGATATTACATCTCATGTCTCATGCATTTATGGCTGTCAAACCACCTTAAAAAAAAATTATGTGTTGTATAAAGAAATACAGGAAATAGAAAATGAGACTATTCAGATTGATATTTTAGATGATATACCACCATAAAAAAAATTAGGTGGCGCATAAAGACATGCATGGAGTACGAGATAAGACACTAAATGGGACAGAAGAGAAGATTTGAATTGATATTTTAAATGATATCATTATATTTTGTAAATATATTTAATATATGTAAACTAAAATAGTGCACGATCTCTTTCTCCTTTTGGTCTCTGTCTCTATCTTGCCACTCTCTTCCCTCAAGCTGACCGGATCTTGGCTGTTTGCCGGCAGCAGCCTAAACATTTTAATTTCCTATTTCTATTAGTAAGATCAGCTCCCTGAGTTTATTTTCTTTATTTTTGGTCTAGTTTTCCTTCTATTTTAGTTTTATGGTGAACGATAGCATTATAAGGGGTTGTACTTTCCTTTGTGGAGTTTTTTTAGCTTGATATTGTAGACGATCTTATATCTATCTTAGTTTTAGCTTGGTAAAGATAATTTTTTAGCAACAGTTTTTCCTGTTTACTTTTTGATGAAATCGATTTAGTATCAGTTAATTTTTTGAACGCTTTCAGGTCATAAATTATTAATAAAATTTATCCGAAATTTGATTCAATTTATCTAAAACTCAAGATTCAGATCGATTGACTCACTTTTACGTGGCTTCATATATTTTCTACTTATTTATTAGTATGGTTTATTTTTTCTTTAAATTTGAATTTATCTATAATTTTCAAGTTATTTGCTATAAAAATGTGCAGAAAATGTTTCTCTTTATTATGTTTTTTGTATTATTCTAATTCTCCTTTAATTAATATATATATATATATACTCAAAAAATATATTTAATATGAAATTGTAAAATTAGTCATGTCAAATGGAATAATTGAGGAAATAGAAAATATGAGATATTTTTATAAAGAATAAAAGAATCTCATATCTCACTAAGATTGAGTGCATGAAGAAATCCATATTATAGCAGCAAATATGCACATGTCCTGCATCAATAAGGGCAGGCAAACCCATTCTTGCAAATAGTGGAGTTTTCATCGTTTAAAGTATCATATCAAATTAATATTTTTAATTTGAAATTTTTTTAAATTAAATTAAATTATTATTAAAATTAAATCATAAATTTAATTTCGCTTTAATTCAATTTAAATGCATTCAATTTATCAATTTCAATTCAAAGATTTTTTTTTTTTTATAAATCATCATTATTTTATTATAAATTTAGAAAGAAATACGATAAAATAAAAATAATAAAAAATTTCAAAAAATAGTTCAATATTATATAACTTCAAACTTGTCTATTCCATTAATTAATACACTCAAAATTTATATTTTTTCAAGAATTAGACTTTTTGTTATTTATATTTAGTTAATTTTCAAGAAAGGGATATTTTTTAAAATTTTAAATTAATATTAAATTAAAAAAATATGGTTGTGTATAAAATAAAATAAAATATATTTAATTATAATAATAATATTATTATTATTTTAGCTTAAACTTCGGTTTGATTCGATTTAAAATCGAAGAAAAAATATTCAAATTACAAATTAAATCGAATTTTATTTTTTAAATCAAACCAAATAAATTATGAAACTATTAATTTTAATTTAGTTTAATAAATTTAATTCAGTTTGATCGGTGCAAACCCATCTAGTCTTATTATACATATATTTCTAAACAATTTTTCAGAATTTATTAATAATTTAAAATTATTCAGAATGGTGAATGATAAATAAAAATAAAGATTATATATCAAAGTTAGGCTCATATTTGGATCATCCCTTCATTTAGCTTAATAATGTTTCAACCACATTATTTGTTAGGTTAGGTTTCTTATTTGGAGGTTTCCATTTCATAATTAATGATACCCATTTTTTTTGCATTAAGGTATAAAAAATTATAAAATTAAATTTAATATAATATAAATTTAAAATTTAAAATTCAATTCAAACTTAAATGAATACTATATTTCACGCTGAAATTAAATTCCATGAGGTATTTCTGATATTCAAATTCAATTTTCACTTTACTTGATAGCTATTATAAATTTAGATATATTGATTTTAAAATTATCAAGTGAATTCTGGTGAATTTGAATCTTAAATTGTTTTATAGTTATAAATTATAATTTAAATATTACTATTACAACGGCTCAAATTTAAGTTATAATTAATTAAAACTTAATCAAATTAATTACAGTAATGTGACACGAATATTTTTTTTTATAAATAATATTTTATATTATTTATCTTATTGTGTATTTTATTTTCTATCTCATTTCTTTTTTTATGTGTCGTATCATTTATGAAAAAATATTGACTGTTAAAATATTTTGAAAAAATATAATATAAAATATAAAAAAGATATGAAGCAGAAGATGAAATACATAATAAGATAAAAAAATTTATATGAAATCAAGAAAAATAGCATCTAATTATATATTGATATATAGTATGGAATTTAGGGTTATTCACAAATTAAGTCGGATTAGATTTTTTCTAATTTGATTCGATAATAAAGGAAAATTTCCTTTCAAATAGCATTATTTTACTTGAAAATCTTAATCTAGCTCGATTTGATTAAACTAACATAATAAATTTAAATTGACTCGATTCAATTTAATCTGATAAATTTAAACTGAAATTTAATTATTCGAATTGGATCAAATCTGATCCGCTCAGATTCCTGAGCAGACCTGGTAAGGATAATTCGTAACATGTAAAGGTGGGTTTGAAAATGACTTGCAATAGACAAACAAAATCATTTACCAAATTTGCAATCTTAGCAGTCCAATAAATTAATGTTGTTTGTGAAATTTTTTCGGAATTCAATCATAGAGAGTAGAAATAAAATGGTAATGGGTTATGACTTGTGCCCTAAGCTTGGCTCATCACCCAGTCAATTATTTATTCTTTTTTCCTCTATTGCAATTATGAATTTTGACATGTTTTATAATAATAAGTTTTATAGTCAATTTGATAGGTTATACTCTCTAATTAATAACTAAAATTTAAATAAAAATGATTTTTTCATTTTAATTTAATATTTTCTTCATTTTATAATAAATATTCTAATTATAAAATATATAATTATTAAGAAAATTATTTTTTAATATCTTTTAATTTTCTAATTCATTTATTATTTTAATTTATTAATTATTATAATTTTCCTTCACTTTTCTAATTATTTTACATTATATTTCTCTTAATTAATTTTTATATTTACAATATATTTTTAATAAGAATATTATTATCAAATTAAAATAAAACGTAATTTAAATTAAAAAATAAAATAATAAAATTAAAACATATCAGAAAAAATACGGCATTTATTATGAGATTGTTATTAAATTTTAATATTAAAAAATAATTAACAAAAAAAATTAAAATATAATTAAAAAAAAAGTCTAAATTATAATCAATCCAAAACCAAATGATAACAAAGATTAATACAATTTAAAATTGAACTAATTTGTAAAAAAAAAAAAAAAAAAAAAAAAGAACAAATTTGTCTAATGGATTCACAGTCTATCATCCACGTGTACGGTACAAGATTGATTTCATCAACAAGAATCTGGGCATCATTCTTGGAGCAATTTGCTCAAACATATATTCTTAGTGGAGAATTTTACAGGAAAGAATAATGCTGCTTACAACTCTGGTTTTGCCTTTTAGGAAACAAAAATTTAAAAAATATATTATTATTATTATTATTATAATTAAGACAAGCAATAGCCAATAAATATCAGACATGTTCATTGTATTAGAATTTAAGCATGTTCATGCACCAAACCCAACCCCCTTTTCTTTCTATTTTTTTGACATTTCTTTTTCTCATATTCATATTGTAATTATGAAAGTAATGCAAATCCAATTCAAATTTCAACTAATTTTTCTTTGAATGCCCATTTTTTCCAAAAATCTTGAAGAAATTAATGCACACATGTTATCAAGGCAATAAATAGATTTTAACTAATGTATAAGAAATTTATAACCTATACATAATAGAGGTCAAGATCAATCAATTCTGAAACAAAAAATCTGAACTATTCTAATGTTTAACGCTCATTATCCTTGAAGTGAAGAAAAAAATCAACTTATAAATCAGACTGCATACTACAATTTGTGAAGAAAATTATAAATTGAGATAATCAAATTTTTAAAAATTTGATTTTTTTAAATTCAGAGTTAGATTTATAAATATCTTGTGATTTTTATTTTGGCAATAGAATCAAAATATATTGAAGAACAATCTCATTGACGTTAATGGTACGCAAGCAATTACCGAGATATAAAGGCAGACAATCGTAATTGACTTTCACTTGTCCATTACAAACACAATTGTTAGACTCTTCACAAAACCAAAAACTTGGACATGTATAAACTCATACACAAGCTTTCCCTTTGTTGTTGACGGCTTCCTAAACACCTTTTAATTTTGGATTTTTTTTTATCTTTTAATTTTCATGGTTATATTACAAAATTATTAATTCAATTATTATAATTGATTATTCAATTTTTATATGAAAATTTCAGAATGGTTTTTGTAGCATTGAATCAAAATTTCATTATAATAGATACAGAAATTTGGTTATAGAATACAAATCGAATTTCTAACACATATCATGAAATTAATTAATTAACACAATAAAAAAAAATCCCAAATGGAATAGAAATTAAACAAATTTTGCTAATAAACTAATTAATCATTTATTAAATATATTATTAATTAATACTAATACATTTATAAAGTATAAAAACATACATTTGATTCCCAATCTTAAGGCGCACATAAACTTGATTAACAGAAAATTATCATTTTTTTATTAACCTTAATAATATAATTTATGGCAAATGTTAAATTCCATTATTATCGTCATCATCAGAAATCTTTAAGCAACTTCCTGACCTGTTCCAAGGTCACAAAAAGCACAATCGTGAACGGTCCTTGTCTTGATATTGTCGGTATAAACCCTTTATAAAGGGCCATCGGCCCCTCCGCCTTCACCGTCTTTAACGCGCAATCCAACGCCCCTGAATACGGCGGGGCCTCCCCTGCTTCCACCTTCATATTCATAACTCTTGTCTTAATCACATCCACCGGATTCGACGCTACCGCCGCCACAAATCCCGCCGAGAAACTCGCTGTCACGTGGGTCCCAAGTCCATCACGCATCAACCCTTTTTGCAAAATCATTTCCTTAAATTGATCATAAGATGCTAATTGCGATGCTGTAACTAGCATGGCGCGGTTCACAGTAAGAGATGAGCCGCGCCAAAGGCTTGTAATTCCTTCTTGCTTTGCCATACGTGTAATGGCGTCTATAACGCTTTTATAATTCCGGCGTTGAGCTGGAGGGAGACGGCCGTCGGCCTGCATTCGTACCATTGCCACATCAGCGGGGTTTCCAACGGCCGCTCCGATGCCACCAGCAATAAGTCCAGCAACAATTTTGCTCGACAAAGGCATGGTTTTGGTATTAGGATCAGTCCATTTTTGTTTCAAGATGTCGTAAAGACCCATACGGGTGGTGGAATAGAGAGTCTGACGGAGAACCGTGGCGGATACACCCGAGAAAAGAGCTGTGACACCTTCTTGTTGGAATATACGGACACCAACAGAGATGGGACCGACACGAGGTGGAGGTGGTTGAGGCACGTGAATAGTGGTACTGGTAGTTGTGGTATGAAAAGCAAGAGCAGGGCGGAGCGTTTGGACAGTAGCAGGAGGATTTGGCGCGTGGGTTTCACCTTGAAGTTGCATGCGTACCTTAATGAGATCAAGAGGGTGGGTGGAGCAACCAGCAATAATTGAAGCTATGCCTCCTTCAACAAATCCTTTGAAACCCATTTCTTGAAAATTCAAAATTTGTCCAAGAAATATAACAATGATTAGTTTCCAAAAATTTTTATGGGAAATTAAAGAACAGAAAGAAAAAGAAAATTGAATTAATGGAGAAAAATTAAGAAGACCAATTGGAGTTGGGGTTCATCTCACTGGAAACCAGGAGATGGGAATGAAGAGCAAAGGCTATAGAAGAAGAGTGAGGGACGTTAGGTCTCTGAGACATATGCTGGTGAGAGAGAAAATGGCAATGAATTGATTGGTTTTGAGAAGAAATGAAGAAAGAAAGGTGAATTTATAGGAGTGGATTTTTAGAGGAAAGGTAGTGGAAATTATTATATTATATTTAGCTTTCTCAGGCGAAAAAATGTGAAAATTGAACGTTGGCTGTTACCTATTGTTTGACGCGGTTATATAACTCGTTGGACTTTGAAGGGTCTAGTAGCGGCTTGTGGCTTTTGCCTCGCACAAGCCAAAATGGTCCAGCCAAAATTAATTTTCTTTCTTTCTTTTCCGTTACTAATAATTATACACTTTTAAAATGCATTTAAAATATAATTTTAAATTCGTATATGATAGCTTCAAGTCTCTCTAGTAAAATTTAATTTAACGCGTAAATATTATGAAATACTATATGATTATAAATAATAATAAAATTTTATTTCCATAGTTGAATGTAAATGGCAAGTAAATTTTAAATCACTTTATTATTAAGGTTTATTATTTTAAAATCAAATATAAGATTTTTTTTTAATGTTTTTAATTTTTAAATGTGAATAAATCTATATTATTTTTTTTTCAAGTATTGAGAAAATGATTTAATACTGAGTCTATTGCTCGTATAATATATATACTTATCGTTAGATTATATTTTAGTATGAATAAATCTGTATTTTTTTAGGAAGAAATAAATTTATACTATATTAAAAAAAAAAAATATTGAGTGAATTATTGATATGATATATGCAATTCAGTGAGTGTTTGGTAATTCAATTACGAAAATGAGTTGATTAATACTCAAATATTTATTACTTGTTTACCTATTCTACTATCATAAAAATATTAAAATTAATAAGTTTTGAATTTTCAAATTAAGAATTCAAACACTCATATTTTATTGTGAATAAATCTATATTCTTAATAAAAGTAGATATAGATAAAGTGAAAAATAAATTTAATTCAATTAAGAAAAATATAATATGGTGATATTATCAAATTTTTAATAATTGAATTTTTTAATTAGATTTGGATCAATTATAATTAAAATAATTAGAATTAATAATATAATAATTAATTTTTATAATTTATATACCTATTAATATTTTATGAAATTTCTAACGGATATCATTTTATTTTTAATAATAATTAAAATAAAATTTACTTCTGATCTATTTTTATATTTATCAATTTTTTAATTTCAATATGAATGAATTGATTGTTAAAATTTAATATTTATAGTATCACTAATAAATAAAAAATTAAAAAAAAAATAGTTTTGCGTAGTCTTATTTTTCACTCTTTCCCCTGATTCATGACTTTTGCATATTCGTTTCATTTTGTGGTCTAAAAATGCCTATATACAACACATTAATACATTACGTATCATATAAACTTCTATAACTAATTATTTGAATGGATCTTTCCTAATATATATATATAGTCATAACATAAGCGTAACAATTGGAAACACCCACGGCTGCAAAAATGAGAGAAGGAGGAGACTCATTAGTTAAATTTGACATCAAATTATAAAATTCGTAAGATTTTTTTAGAAGACGTTGAAAAACCAAAAAAGTCACATAGCCCTTTCTAGCAAATAGAATTTTCTTGCTAATTGCCAATTTCTCTTACCCATCATTGTGTATTAATATAAATTAATTATTTATTTCTAGATTTTTTTTTTAAATATTAAAAATAGAGAATTGATTCTGAATTTATATTTAAAAAAATATATATTTATCATTGGGTTATATCTCAATATGCAGATTTAAAGTATAGGTAAAAGAAAAAAAAAATAATTTGGATGTTAATATATAACATAGCTTTTGTATTTTAATTCATTAAATATTCAAAAGATTTTATACCCTCCAATTATTATAAATTCTATAGAAATAATCAAATATATACATCAAATTTTATTTTGTAAGTTGGAAAATAATATTTTGGAGAAACTATATAAAAATATCCTGTGATTTTACTTTTTTTATTATTTAGAATTTATGGTTTGTGTTGTGATATTTTAGACTATGTATTTTTTATTATTCAATTCGAATGAGTATCGGTTAATCAAATTAAACTGAAATTTAAATTAACGTAAAATTTTAAAATATTTAAAAAATAACTAAATCAAATCAAAATTAATAAAATAATTAAATATAACCAAGCTGAATTAAATAGTTTTTAATCGATTACCAATTATAAAGAATTAATTGAATAATGTTAATTTATAATTTAAATATCTTTAATTTAAATATTATTATTACAATAAGTTATAACCAAATTAATTAAATAATAGTAATTTATAATTTAAATATCATTAATTTCATTATTGTTAATGTAATCAGTTATAATGGAATTAACTAATAATATTAATTTATAATTTAAATATCATTAATTTCATTATTATTACTATAAAAACAAAATAATAATGAAATTTATTATTTAAAATATTAAAAAATAAAAAATATTAGTAAAAAACTCATTATAAATAATATATTATTACTAAAATTATATCTAATATACTAAAAAATAAAAATTCATTTATTTGAGTTAGTTGAATTATCAAATTTAATGTAAATAAAATTAAAAATTAAATTACCTATTATCAAAATAATCAAATTTTCTAAATCCAATTCATTTTTTTTTTATTAAAACATAATAGTGGACACTCCTATTTGAAAAATAAAAAGTTTATTTTATCATTTGAACCGATTCAATATCTTAAAATATTTCAAATTCTTCTATCTGAAATATCAATTATTTACATGAGCCCTAAAAAATAATAAATATTAATTTTAGAGCCTGACTTTTCTTTGGTCTAATAGTTTAAAATTATTTTGCTATGTCATTAGGTATAGACTCTAGAAATCTATATGAATCATTTGAAACCATAGTGATTAATGACTTAATAGTCAATACCCATCTATAATGATTTAATTTTGAGACCTACCAAAAAAAAATTATTTTCTTTTTAATTTATCTAATATTTATTTAGATAACTCACAATTTCTCTTTATAAATTGAATTCAATAATCTATTTAACTAACTTATATAAATTAATTGTGAGAACTCAAATGTACGGTTTCCAATTTTCCATGACTCATTATGAATCAAAATGATGTCATTAGATTAGATACAATGCTAATTACAATATTCATAGATATACATTTGTAAATTAACATAAATAGTATTTTTTTAAACTTAATTAAACACAATTAGTTGATGCCTTAATGATAGTGGCATTAATTGCTTTTATTTATTTATTTTTAATTAAAAAATGAGAATTACTAGTTGATTTTTGACTATTAACTATTTATTGAAATATCTGATTTAAGATATTTTTCTAAAATTATACTGACTATCAATCTTAATTTTTTAGCACATAAAAATTCATGGAAACAAAATTTTAAATTCTTTATTTTTTATCTTATTGTTTTTACGAATTACTTTACTTATTTTTAAAAATATTTTGATAATCAATAATTTTTTTTAAGTAATATGATATATATATATATAAAAAAAAAAAAAAAGAGATACATAATTTCTAACTGTCTAAACAATAGTGTTAATAGTTTTTAAGTGCCTTGATAATCTAGGTGGCCACCAAAGTGGTTTACATTATTAATTACCTTTTGAGGAACCCCATTAGCTAAATAATGTGTAAAGGGTGGTGGAGAAAAGGGGCAAAATCCAATTAAAGGAGAACCGTCCGTTCACTGGTTCCAAATGCTAATTTTCACTTGGATTCCCACTAGAAAAAATTTTCAATCTGGCTCCTTTGTGTTTTTGTTTGTGGTATCCACGTGTCAGAATATCATTTAAGGAAGGAACCCAATTTCAAGTGTTTCTGTAACTGACCGAGTCACATGGAACAAGTTGATGTCAAAGCAGGTGGGATTTAGGGAAGGTTCAATATAACAGACCCGACGACTCGCTCTACATGGCTTCTCTGGAAGGCCACTAATTTAGAAAATTTTACTAATTAAGTTGGACCCCACAAAACAGGAAAATAAAATAAAATTTTTAAAAATGAATTAACATCGTCGCCTGAGAGATTCGAACTCTCGCGGGGAAACCCCATGTACTTAGCAGGCACACGCCTTAACCACTCGGCCAAAGCGACTCTCATTGATAAAATATATTATTTTTCATATACTTAACCATTAGTCGATTTATGGAATTACAATTGTTGTTTTGCACAAACGGATCCATAATCATTTGCAAAATAGCAGCAAACCTCCAAATTATTTCTTTTTAAGTTTTTTACCTATTTTATTGTGATGTGTAGTTTGATTTTCATTTTATGTTTTACTTTATTAATGGTGCGGAAAATAAAAAAAAAAAAAAATGTGAATATATATATATATTATATTGACAACTAAATTATTCAGTACAATACATTATCACTCATGTGTATATATATATATATATATATATATATATATATATATATATGTGGATTCACTTTTTAAAATTTAGATTAAATATATATATGTGGATTCACTTTTTAAAATTTAGATTAAATTTTATACAGTGTAAAAGTGCATTATATTTAAGTGTATTCATACACTTAATAATTTTTTTATATTATTGTATATATTTATATAAAATTTTTTATGATAAATAATAGGAGGATTAACTATATATTTTTATTAAAATTAATCATTTATTTTTATTTTACATAATTGATATAAGTACATGCATGTATTTTAATGAGAAGTAATTTATTAGATTATTTATGTAAGGACCTATATTAAGAGAATTGTAAATTTAAAATGTCAGTTTATGATATTAGATTAAATTAGTATATCGACAAGTATAAACTGGTATCTAAAAATGAAATATTTTAAAGCGATTTATAAGATTCAATTGATTATTATCTATATAATTTAAGTTAATATTTTTAAATCGAAATTTAGCTATAAAATAATTTATACTTTTTTAGACCAAAATTTAATAATAAAATAACAAATTATTTAATATCGATTTTGAGCCAAACTGTTACAAAATGATAATTGTTTGGATGTTAATTAGATTAGGCCATCTCCAATCACACCGTAAATATAGCCTTCCAACCGTGCGCCATTTTGCAGGGCAAAATAGCGTTGATGTACAGTAAAACACCAATTTGGTGTTTTACTGTTCATCAACTGCTTTTTTTTTTTCATTTTTTTATTTAATTTATATGTATAAAAATATTATAATTAAAATAATAATTTTACAAATAAGCTCATATTTTTTTAAATTTTGTTATTTAATTTTTAATTTATATAAATAATTAATTTTAAAAATTTTATTTTATAAAAAATTCTAATTATATTTAAATTATAAT
>CANXYC012862536.1:0-43658 GCA_948193065.1 Aleurites moluccanus
TAAAATTCCTGTTACAATGGTAAAGCGAGTGGTGGAACAAGTATTTTTTTCTTGCCAGCTAGGGCCTTCCAGATCTTTCTTCTGAATTAATAACTTTGGTCATCCAACATGTTATTTTATGTGTTTCTGTGGAATCATGGATTTCATGCTAACATTTATAATTTATTTTGTCTTTAACTATTGGATGCAGTCGTCCACATCATGAAATTTTCCCAACTAAAAAGCATATAGGTGGAGAAAAATCATTTTCAATGTGCATACTTAATTATAAATAGGATTTGAAACATAGTTCCGCAATATCCAATTATCAATTTTTCAGATTTCTTCCAGAACTTGAAAAATTCCTCTTATTTCTTTTTCTACATTGTGTTTTCAACTAACTTATTTATTTTTTTTTTTTTCCGGATAAGATGTTAAATTTTCTGGATGAAATTAGGATTCAGGAATGTACTCTTTTCTGAATAACCTTTTTTTCTTAAGCACCTTCTTTTTTTTTTTTCTATTTGCATCAAGAATATATTCAAATAGCTCAGTTTTCAGCTATATAAGATATCTATGATCTTTCTCCAGTCCCCCCTATTTTTCAAATTTGAATTTTCCATGTAACAGGTCCTCGCCTCTTCCCTCTTTAAGTATGTTAGTAAGACCCCTAGGAAGTACAAAAATGATGTCGAGAGGAGATTTCTGGCGATTTGTTTTATATGATTATTAATTGTCAGTTGTAGGCCTGATTGATAATTAATGCTATAGCTTGGTGTAATATGTGAGACTGCAATGCTGCTATTCTTGTTTTCAACTTTTTATGCATAGTAATACTCTGATGGAATGATAGGTGCTAAAGCAGCCAGTAAGGGGGTATCTGGGCATCCAACTGATCAGCCAAATGTATCCACTTCCTGGCCAAGCCCCAAGAACAATGAAGCTGAAGACCATCAAGATATAGATATTGAGGACATCTTTGGCTCTAGTTCACCATATGATAACACAGCTGAACAAAAGGGCAATATTGGAGTTGATATCACTGGACCACGTCAAAATGATACCGATGATGAGATTGCTGATGTGGATGATAGCGGTGATGAAGTAGATAAGGGGCGCAATGCTGCAGAAGAACTTAGAGCGCAGGTTAATGCACAGGAGAGAGATGAGCAGAGTTCTAGTTCTAGCAGCAGCAGTGAAAGTGGAAGCAGTGGTAGTGGGAGCAGCAGCAGCAGCGACAGTGAAGGCAGCGATGAAGATTCGGTTAATTCCATATAAGTGTTTGAAGAACTCTTAAAAACTTGAAGAACACAATTTAAAAACAATCAGAGAGTACCAAATTGGTATCTTGAAAATATTCCTGTCTTACAGAAAGAAATAAGCCATCCTGGTTTTCAGGGGAGGGTGTTTTGCTGCAAGTTATTTGATTTGGTGACAATACATTATGGTGTGCAAATAATGTAACCATGTTGTATGTCAAAACAGATAATGAGATATCTTTGTTTATTTTTTTTTTTGTGTGTGGGTATATCGTTGGAAGAACATGCTTATCTGATATTGCCTCTGAATGAAGAAGGAATAGAATTTTGTCCGAGTGATTTTGTTTTCATTCTCTGTATTGGTCGAACGTGAAAATGTGGAAGGGGTGGTTGTGCATATGGACAGCGTCTGTGCATCACTTTATGAGAAATTATAAGCCCATATTTAGATGAAGTAGCAAAACTTTCTAAATGGAAATTTTAAAAATAATTTTTCAAGTTTTCCAAAATTACACTATTATGAAAAGTTATTTTGTGATGTTTTTCACTCTTTTTTAAAATAAATATTTATGAAAAATAATATAAAAAAAAATTAAAAATATAAATATAAATAGAGAACAATAAATGAAAAAAAAATTATTATATTATTTTATTTTCTAATTTTCAATTTGGAAAATAAAAATATTAAAAATTAAGAAATTAAAATTAAAATTAAGGAAAAAAAAAAGAAAAAAAGAAAAAATATTTTTCATAACTAAATAAGGCTTAACAGGTACACAAATCAATTGAAAATGTTGGACATATTCTTGAATTTGAAAATTTAATTTTTTTATTGTTATTATTTATTGTATATATTTCCTTTTCTATTGAATTAACTGTTGTTATAGTTGTTGTTATTATTATTATTATGATTAATGTAGTTATATCAAGTAGGCGAGGGGAACTTTTATTTGAGTAAATTTGATTTGGACATATTTAAATTATAAAATCAAGCCAATCAAATGTGGTACGATTAATTTGTCCGGAGAGTGTGTGGAGTGGGAGATTTTATATTTGACTAATTTCATTTTGAGTCTTTAATCCTTTAGGTCTCCAAACAAAAAAAAGTGTTATAAAATCAAAATAATTCAAATGTGATTCATTTATCTAAATTTGATATAATTTAAATTAATAAAACTATTTTATAGATTTTGAATCAGATTTATTAAAATTTAATATTATGAGTGATTTAATCCAAAATGCAAGAATTAACCCAAACCTACATTTTAAAATGACACGAAGCCTGTCAAATGATTTTTGCACGTTTTTATTGTATTCCTTTTTCCAGCATTGAGATGAATTTTAACATAGATGAGAAAGATATACATATAATAATATTTATTAGCACATGCATGCCATTCACACTTCCCTTTCTTTTTTTCTTTTGTCTTTTCTTTTCTGGCTAAAAAATAATACACCATTTTAGTTATAGCATTTATTGTGTTCGGTTTAATACTCCTTCCATTTTTTATATGTCATTTTAAAAATTTATTTATTTATATTTTTAATTATTATTTTAAATTTTTAAAATAATATTTATTTATTTATTTTTATTTTATCTTTATAATATTTAGTTAAAATATAATAATTTAATTTAAAATAAAGTTAAGAATATAAAGTTAAATAAAATAATGAAAGGATGGACAATATGAATTTTTAAAATTTTAAATTCCCTAAAGTTTGTGAGACTTAAATTTTATTTTAGAATCAACTAAATTTATGTACAAAACACGTAAAAATAAATAAGAAAAAGAATTAGTAATCAAATTACTTATTGTAGTGTAGAAATTACTTTCTAATTCTTTAATTATAATTTTTCAAATGCGAAATTTTAAATTTGTTTATATGAATTCAGTTGATCAAATTAATAATTACTATTAATCTATTATATATATATATATATATATATATATATATATATATATATATATATATATAATTGAAGTATAGAGAAAACTCTATCTATATTTACTATTTTTTTTATAATTTAAATTTTTTTATATAATTTTAAGTATTTAAAAGATAATTTAAATTAAATATTAGGTAAATAAAATATTTAATATGAAAGTTTAATAATTTTTTTCATATAATAATTTTATTTGAATAAATTAAATAAAAAAGTAATAATATAAAAAATAAACAATAAGTAAGTATAATATTTTTAATATAATATAAATTTAAAACAAATGAAGAAAAAAATATAAATTTAAAATTACAGAGAAATTAATTATTAATCATCAAATATATTTATATATTTGATTATTGTGAATTTGTGATATACTATATCAATTTATGGTTTAAAATTTACACATAAATGATAAATTTATGATGTAGAATATAATATATATATTTGAAAGAATGATGAAGAAATTAGAATATAAGTTAGTATATTATATTATTTATATTACAATTTAAAAATAAAAAAGCAAAACGAAGGATGAGTAACAAATTTTAAACTATTATGACTAAAAATTACTATTATTAATGGAAAAGAAAAGGATTAAGACATAATCTGTAATAAAATCCTTCAAATGAAATTAACAAATGTTTGAAAGCAACAGTTTCCAATCACAGAGAACATGAGCGCTTCTAGAATATCAGTCGGTCAACAAAAATACGCATATTATTATAACAAAACAGCAAGAAAAGAAAATGATATCATCTTATTCCACGCTATTATGTTGCGCGTGCAGTACAATTACTAATGGAGTTTAACAAAAAATTTTGATATTAATTTTTTAGTTTTTAATAACTACCTTAATTAATAATAATAATTAACTGTTAAACAGTTAAATAATTATTATTTAAAAAATCTTCATTTTAAAACTAATAATTAATATTTAATTAAATAAAAAATTAAATTATTTTTTTAAAAATAATTATATTTATTTTTAATATTAATTTAACATATTTAAAATTAATAACAAATAATAAATTTAATAAATTATTATAACAATCAATCATTTGTTAATCAATAGTTATTAGCTATCAACTAATTAATAATTATGCAAACTGTTATCTAAAGTTAAAGAAAAATTAGTGAATAAATTTTTTAAAATATATTATTTTAGTAACTAAATAATTTTTTTTTATCCGATAAATTTTTAATTTTTAATAATCTTATATAATATAAATATTTTTAATCATTTAAAATTTTATTTTTAATTCATCAATTTAAAGTTTTTTATTTTCCTTTCTTCAATCTTAAATATTATAATTTCAAATTAATACTCTATCAATTCTAAAATAGTTAAAAATATTAATATAAAATTATTTTTAAAAATTGATAAATTCACCTGATAAAAAATTGTGGGATTAAAAATTGTGGACGAATGCGTTCCACTTTGTGGCGCGTGATTGTGAATTCACTATCCACTTGAGTAAAAAGTGAAATTGGGTAGCCTTTTTCTTGGATCAAAAATTAATTATTACAGAGCCTCGGCATTTTTATTTTACATTTCCTTCGCCTTTGCGAGAAAACAAATCTGGCCTGAAAACGCTAACCCTAAGCTGGAAACTAATAAAAGAGGGAAAATTTTGATTATATATATATATATGCACATTGATACAGTGGGAGAGGCAAATAAAGAGAGTAAAACAGAGTAAGAAAGAAAAAATTTGTTTTTTTTTTTCAGTCTCTGATCCAGTTTCTGCTATAAAATCCTCTCTCTCTCTCTCTTCAAGATTTAGCAACAAATGTTACCGAACTGCTTGAGCTCTATACCGGACCCACAAACTTCAAGATCCCCACGTACCCATTTCTCTATTCCTTCTCAAACCCCAAATTCAACACCAAAATTTTCATTTGACAGATACCCATCTTTGCTTTACCTCAAAATCTAAAATTTATCCCTCAAAAAGCTTCATTTTTTTTTATGATACCCATCTTCTCTGTTTCTCATCAGAAAAGAATTCGGTATGGTTAAGTCTTCATTATCCATATCTTAATTTCCTCTCTAAGCTTCAAATTTAGCAGAACAAATTTTAACTTGATTTGATTTTTGTACCACCATATGCCCCACCATAATCTAGTTGATCGCCAACAACAAGAACGAGAGGCACATTCGACATTAGTATTGTTAGTATTATGGGAGCAGAGAAAAGATGGCTTTTTACACTCTTCTCTGCAGCATTCCTATCTCTCCTGCTTCTCTTGTTCTACTCAATCTCTGCTTTTAGCTCCCCAAAACTCTTCCCGTCCGTAGTACACCATGGTACCCACTACCCACCCGCTTTTGCATACTATATCTCCGGTGGCCGGGGTGATGGTAACAGGATCCTCCGGCTATTGCTAGCGGTCTATCACCCAAGGAACCATTACTTGTTGCATTTGGGTGCGGAGGCATCTGATGAGGAGAGAATGAGACTTGTTGGGGCAATAAATTCAGTGCCTGCAATCAGGTCTTTTGCAAATGTTGACGTCATAGGGAAGCCTAGTCGGCTTATATATATGGGCTCCTCTAATTTGGCTGCAACGTTGCGTGCTGCTGCCATTTTGTTGAGGGTGAATTCGGGCTGGAACTGGTTCGTTCAATTGAGTGCATCGGATTATCCCTTGTTGACTCAAGATGGTATGTAATTTTACCGATTTCTGATTTCGATTTGTTTGTTTTAAAATTTTCTGGTGGTATGTGGTTTTCATATTGAATTCGTGTGATTTGGGGGCAAGTTTATTTTTAGGAACACTTGATGGCGCTTTCAATGTTGTGGTAGTTTGTTTGTTTGTATTTGGAGAAAATTTCATTGGTTAATTATGCAGTCGTGACATAATGCTGAAAGATTATATATTTTTCTTTTCTTTCTCATCTTCTTTTGATGGATATGCTGGAGAAGAAACATGAAAATAGGACTTTATTTGTTCAAATTTTAATTTGGATAGACAGTTATGTGGTTCTTGATTTGTCTGTGTATCTGTTTCATTTTTCTCAGTTCAGCATATTGAATGAAGTACATTGTTAAGTCTTGATGCTGAGGTTTGTTGCCTTTGTCATTCTTAAAGTTCAATGAAAATGATATATTATGATATCTGACTATTTTTGCCAAGCTGCCTTTCACCCTTTGCATCTTCCTAATGACTTAGGTATTTGGACATATTTGATGGCATGTGTTCTTGATTTCTAAAATTTGTTATTATTGTTTCGAAATTTAGGCATTGAAAGCATTGGAAGTAATTTGAAGGAATGACACGAACATTAGACTTGTTTCAGTTTCATCTTAGTTGACTTTTTGCATAATAGAAAGTTTATAAATGTTGACTGGGCTAGTTTCTGTATTGAACTATATTTGCTATTTTAGAAGCCTAGTTTCAGAAAACAAATTACTCTCAACTACCTTAGAGAAGGCACTTGTTATCCAGGCTATCATATCAAAATTGAAGTGGGTGATGCCATATCAGCTGCACTGCTGACAGGTTGTGAGAAAAATTTTATTTTGACATGGGTGGTCTTAGATGAAGATTTTAAAAGTAAATCTTTTTGGTTTTACCAGTTAAATTTGTGGGTTAACCCTTTGTCCCTTGCAAATTCCTAAGTTAGATTTAGGCTGGACAAATCTGTGGACAATCCTGCACAAGTTGAAGCTTCTATTGAACATTTTATAATTTGCTGTTGAACTTGGAGAGTATTCAATTACTCTGTACTCTGTAAGTAGCAGATACATGAAGGATGATCATGGCTTTTTTCTTAAATTTTACACAACATATTCCTGAAAGTCAAATGCTATAGCATCTGCAACTTTTTTTTAAACATTTAACTCACTCTCTGTCTCTCATTATTATGGTTCATTTCTCTCTCACAGATTGGGACCATAAAAAAGGACAAGGATTTTTGTTCATCAAATGCTGGCATGCATAATTGTACCTGGGTTAGATAGGTTGCTGGAAGACTGAGTTTTCAATCCAACCTGCTCTTTGTACCATAGATGATAAAAGTTTTCTTTGAATTCTCAATTTAGCCAGAAAATAAAGACAATTTTATTCCATGCTCTTTTTTAACAGAAATCTATTTGTATATGTTGAATTGATTCATTTTCTTAAGGTGGGTACTCCAACTTATCTTTTCCAAACTGACTAAAGTGGGATACATTCACACAAACAATCATAATGATTCTTAACTATTGGTTGTGTTTTCCTTGCAAAACTATTGATTGTGGGTTGCATATTACAAAGATACTTTTTTCTTTCTTTTAGGAGAAGGGAAAAAAAATTCTTTCTTGAAAAAAAAAATGATCACCTATGCTTCTGTTGTGGGTTATTTTTTTTTTTTTAAATTTAGAGACTGCTTTATAATGTCATTAAGTTGGTTTAAGGGTTGTCAAATAGGTTGCACCAAGTTTAGACATAATAAGGGTGAACTCACAAGTGCTTCTTAGTTGGATTCCTTGATACTTTGTGAGGCTTTATACAATTGTTTAATAACCTCACTTTCAATGCCCCTTGTTTTATCATGCAATAGTGTTTCCCTGATTGTCATAGGATGTGGCTTCTCTTTTAGATTTTTTTTTTCCCCAGTAGGAGAGAGACTGGGTTGTTATAATGATTTATGTAAGTTTGAAACATATTTTTCTTTTCATTAGTAGATGGTTAAATGCATTTGGTTGGCAAGTAATTTAAAATTAAAGAATCAAAATAATGTAATGTTTTTATGAATATTTGATATTTGAATATTACCAGATTGGCTTAGGATTTGAATGTTATCTCTGTACTGTTACGTTGTATTTCCTTTGCTAAATGTGTAGCTTTTACATTGTAGAGATTATCATTGTAAAGTACCATATTTATCATTGTTTTTGCAATTTTAGGCTACCTTACAGTCTAGACAGAGCATGAAATCCATGTGTCTATAACAGATATCAATGAGTGAAATGGCAGCTGGGCAGCGAAGGCACTCTTGTTTTAGAACAATTCTGTGATCAAAATTAGAACTCTTAAGGTTTTGATTATTTTGGGTGTGCATGTGTTTTTGTGTGTGTGTGTGAGAAAGAGAGAGAAAAGAGATCTTTGTTAATGAGCTGTCTGTACCTTTTGTACCCACTTTGTCATTTGGTCTTTTCTTTAGTTGATATTCATGATGTGGATTGCAGATTCATATCAACTTGATGCATATGAATGATGCCTTGATATCGCTACGTAAGAGATAATTGCAATA
This sequence comes from Aleurites moluccanus, assembly GCA_948193065.1. Lineage (NCBI taxonomy): Eukaryota > Viridiplantae > Streptophyta > Magnoliopsida > Malpighiales > Euphorbiaceae > Aleurites > Aleurites moluccanus. The sequence goes on from CANXYC012862536.1 coordinate 8,423, forward strand.
TCATTATTTAAGATGTCTTCATTGATGATGTTTCAGGATGTGTCTACTCCTTCCCTTTGTATATGTCTTCTCAAATCCCTAACCTGCACTATAGCTGGAAAAAGCTCTGAATAACTCGGAACTCATATCATGAATTTTGTTCCTTGGTGATTGTCCTTGGTATCGCTGATATCTACCACATAATCCTCCACTTGTCCAACTGCAATATTTGAAGTAGTCCCAACAACCTCTCTTCTTTGCATCCTTGTGGTTTCTTTATCCATAGGTTAGACTGCCATTGAGGGACTAAGCATCATCATTCAAAAAATCATCGTAAATTCTGTCTTACACATGAATTTGATTGGGTAGCAAGATGTGTTGTAGCATCTTTATTTATCAAGGAGAGAGAAAGAGAAGGGTATCATATAAAATAGGCATGATGAATTGTCAAGTTGGTCTCCTCCTTGGCAAAGTTCACAAATGTAGGATGTCCAAGTGAGACAAATGTTCACCATTGACACATTGATTAAAAAAAAAATAATGCCTGAAGATTGAGGCTGGTTTAATTTCCAGGGGATGTCATGGTCCAAGTTATATGTTCACTGCTTTGAATTTTCTATTAATGTAATTGGCATACCTATCACCTGTGCTTTATATTATAATGGTTTTGAAATCCGTATTCTCATTTTTTAGCAAACAAGCTTTTAGTATCATATACTGTGCTAGCTGTCATTTAATGTGTTTTAAGACTTATTTTATACGCATTCAACTGTCATTTTCCTTTATGAGATTGTTCTAATTTTTTTATATTTGCTTTTGTTATCTGCTTCCAGATTTGTCGCATGTGTTTTCCTCTGTTAGCAGAGACCTCAGTTTCATAGATCACACCAGTGACCTTGGGTGGAAAGAGTAGGCAATCCCTTCTTGGTAAATTTGATTGCACTCCTGTGTTGCAGAAGTAAAAGTAAATCTGAAATATATATGCTTGATTTTGTTGCAGAAATCAAAGGTTCCAGCCTATTATTGTTGACCCTGGAATTTACCTAGCAAGGAGGAGCCAGATTTTTCATGCTACAGAGAAGCGGCCAACACCTGATGCTTTCAAAGTATTTACAGGCAAGGTCTACTCTCAACAGTATGCTGTTTATACAGAGTTAAAAACTGAAGCTCTAGGTATTCATTAATTTTGTGGAATGCTAAGTGACAGCAGTTCTTTCTCCTATTGCAGGTTCCCCATGGGTCATCTTGAGCCGATCATTCCTTGAATTTTGTATCCTTGGTTGGGATAACCTTCCACGAACCCTTCTCATGTACTTCAACAATGTGATGTTATCCGAAGAGGGCTATTTCCACTCTGTCATTTGCAATGCACCAGAGTTTAAAAATACTACTGTAAACAGTGATCTAAGATTTGTGGTCTGGGACAATCCTCCAAAGATGGAACCACATTTTTTGAATGTTTCTGATTATGATCAAATGGTTCAAAGTGGAGCTGCTTTTGCAAGACAGTTCAAGAGGAATGATCCTGTGCTGAATATGGTTGATGAGAAGGTCCTCCAGCGTGGGCATGATCGAGCTGCTCCGGGTGCTTGGTGCACTGGCCGGAAGAGCTGGTGGATGGATCCTTGTTCTCAATGGGGTGATGTCAATGTTGTTAAACCTGGAAGTCAGGCAAAAAAATTTGAAGAGACCATCAAAAACCTTCTAGATGAGTGGAATGCGCAGATGAATCAGTGCAAATGAAAGTGCATATTAAAGGTTCATTGTCCAAGACTGGGTGCTAGTTTTTGCATCTGAATTTTGTCGACAAATTCAACAGATGACCATTGCTAGAGATTGATTCTTTGGACTTTAGGTCCATTTTGGGGTGCATCTCTAATCATAGGCTTCAAAAGCTTATAGGATAGGCAGAGTTGAAGGGGGAAACAAGTGAATTCACTTGGTTTTTTTTTTATTGTATCCTGTCATGGGGGCTGTTATTTATTCTGGAGCCACCAGCAGTTTAAATCAATAAGAGGATCTCCCTCTTTAGTGCTGCCATTAGCAATGCTATTGTATGTTGAAGTTCTGTTGTTGTCAAGCACTCTTCCAATGTTGTAACAGAACATTCATTTAATTCTAATTTTGTGCTCAGTTAACCACATTTTGTTGTTATTATTGATCATATGACATTTTTAAGGGGGAAAGTTGTGCTATTTCACATGAACTCAAATGTGAATACGTTGTCTCTTCATTGTGACCTGCATCATGGATGGATCCTGCAAATCCAATGATCAGTGAAATCCGTTTCAGTAAATTCATGTGAAATAATTGCTGCTCAAAAGTCAAATGAATGACGAACCGAGTGTTTTTCTTTTTTCTTCTTAAAAACTTCGTTGGATGAGCTAAACAGAGAGCAATTTATCCCATAAATCTATGATAGCTTTAGAAAGTATTTTCGTTTTTTTTTAGGAAATATAGAGTACTTTTAGAGCTAACAAAGAAATTTTGAATTATTAAGCTTAATTAGATCGGATTGAAGACTAACTGCCTCGTTTGGAAACTCAAATGTTAAAAGAATTCAATTTAATTGAATTGAATTTTATTAATTTTCATATTTGAAAATATATTATTAGTAGAACTCAATTCTTTTGAGTTAAAAAGCACGAGTTATTTGAAAAAAAAAAAATGAAATCATGTTACAAAAGAAGAATATTGTAAGAATTTAATTTATTTAATGAAATTTATTATTAAAAATTCAAAGTTTTCATATGAAATTAAATACGATCCTTTTTATATAAAGATAAAATAAGAATTTTTATTTTTATTTTTATTTTTAATTATTTCAATTAACAAAATTCAAACAAATTCTATTACTCTAAAATTTATTTCAAACAATTGAATTTATTAATAACACAGATTTTCATTTACTCAAATAGGGTCATTGAGCTAAATATGTATGTAGATGGGATCAGAACTGATTCAATTGAGTTGGATAGGTGTTGTCTGCCAATACTTCAAATTAATTGCATATCAAGTAATGGCATTTCCATCAATACATAATGATTAGTAGCCCTGATATGAGATGTCTGTTTACGCAGGGGTTCACCTTTCACCTGCAAATTCCAAGCTTAAAATAACAACAATAGACTGTTGTCATTTTGCATTCAGTGTCACTTTGGTCATGTCTCGCTAACAAAACCCTAAATGCTTCTTGCTTCACTGCACGAGGGTTTTCTGATTTTCTCACAAAATGGGTCATTCTCTATTCTTATATCTTCTCTCAAGAACAACAAAAAGACACCATCTTTTTTACTCTACTCTGTTGTGTCCTGAATTTTTTCTTATTCGATCACTCAATACTTCACAAAAGAGCTTCAATAAGCAAACTTTCATTTTTAATTCAACAATCGTCAACATTGAAAGCCCATATAGGTCTCTGTTAAACCCTAATTTTAGCTTTTACAGGTCATTTCATGATAATTTGAAGCAAACGCGAGTCCCAATCGACGGTGATAACCAAAACTCACAAATTTTTACCTATAAAATCATTGAAAATGCTGAAAAAACCTGCAGATTATTGTCAGAAAACCCCAATTCTGGCCTTGAGAATTTACTCGATAAGGCTTCGATCGAGGTATCACCAGCTTTGGTACTTGAGGTATTGAAAAGGTTAAGCAATGCAGGTGTTCTTGCGTTATCGTTCTTTAGATGGGCAGAGAAGCAAAAAGGGTTTATGTACAGCACAGAGAGCTACAATGCTTTGATTGAATCTCTAGGGAAGATTAAGCAGTTTAATATGGTATGGAATTTGGTTAATGACATGAAGCGAAAAAGGCTATTAAATAAAGAGACTTTCGCATTAATTTCCAGGAGATATGCGAGAGCAAAGAAAGTCAAAGAAGCAATAGATACGTTTGAGAAAATGGAGAAATTTGGATTGAAGATTGAATCATCAGATTTTAATAGATTGTTTGATACTTTGAGCAAGTCGAGGCAGGTTCAGAGCGCACAAGATGTGTTTGATAAAATGAAAAATAGAAGATTCGAGCCTGATATTAAGTCTTACACGATATTGCTAGAGGGATGGGGTCAAGAGAAGAACTTGTTGAAGTTGGATGAAGTTTATAGGGAAATGAAAGGTGAGGGTTTTGAACCTGATGTTGTGACTTATGGTATTCTTATCAATGCATATTGTAAGGCTATGAAGTATGATGATGCAATTCAGTTGTTTCGAGAGATGGAAGCCAAGAATTGCCAGCCTAGTCCTCATATTTTTTGTACTTTGATTAATGGGTTAGGTTCTCAGAAGAGGTTGAATGAAGCTCTTGAGTTTTTTGATCGATCCAAGGCTAGTGGGTTTGCTCCTGAGGTTCCTACTTACAATGCTGTTGTGGGAGCTTATTGTTGGTCAATGAGGATGGATGATGCGTATAGGGTGGTTGATGAGATGAGGAAATATGGGATTGGTCCATATTCGAGAACCTATGACATAATTCTTCATCATCTGATAAAGGCTCAGAAGACAACGGAGGCTTTTTCAGTTTTCCAGAAAATGAGTGGTGAGGAGGGATGCGAGCCAACTGTTAGTACTTATGAGATTATAGTCAGAATGTTTTGTAACATGGAGAGAGTGGATAGGGCTATAAAGGTTTGGGATCAGATGAAGGCAAAGGGAATCCTACCTGGGATGCATATGTTCTCTATACTAATTAACAGTTTGTGCCATGAAAATAAGCTAGATATGGCTTGCAAATACTTTCAGGAAATGTTGGATGCGGGTATCCGGCCTCCAGCAGCTATGTTTAGCAATCTGAAACAAGCTCTTCTTGATAAGGGTGAGAAGGATACTGTTGTGGTTTTGACACTGAAGATTGATAAGCTAAGGAAAACTCCATTTGTTGGTTGAGGATGTCTGCAAAAGATGCCGAGGCCGAATTGTTCATCTCAAGGTTATAGAGACTTCCATGAACAGCTTATCCGCTGGATTTGGGTCCCCTAAGCCCTGATGCGATATCAGATTGGGACTTTGTGATATGTTTTAATGCATGTATGACCCTTGGTCAGTGTTCTAAAATTTTCTTCATCTGTCTCTTTTCTAAATTGTTATATGCAGTAGTATCTAATTTTCAAACATGGTAGATGGTTTTGTTTTTCCTATTTGATTGATTGGGATTAATAAATGGGTTCCATTTGGACAAACATGGGCCTGTCGAGGGCTGCCAGCCCAGAGCTCTGCATAGAACATTCCTCTTGTGAAACTGCACCTTGTAGGCATATACAATGTCATTTTAGAAGGGACAGAGAGTTGATGCCATTGTTAAACACAAATTTTCTCTTGCTCTGTTCTTTAAAAATTTGCAGCACTCAGTCTATGCGCCACTTGTGTCCTGAGCTTGCTAAGGTTTATATACTTTTCATACTGCTAAAACTATCATAGCTTCTATAATTGCTTCTAAATGCAATTGGTTTAAAGGACCATATAAATCATCTTCTAACGTAAACTGGACATAAAATCCCAAGAGTGTAAAGTTCTACAATGGAGGTCACTAACTACGATAATTATGTTGTAACAATAATCAGGTTCTCCCTACCTTTAATTACTTTGGCCTAAAGCTTTAAAAGGATTCAAGTTAAGATAACAGACTAAAGAAGCCTGGTAGGCAAGAGTTGAAATTCAGAGTCATTCAAAAAGCATACTACAAATTATAGTTTCAATAACAGTCCTTCCCCACTATATCAATGTAACAACATTCAAAAGCTCCACAGATAATATTTGGTTATATTAACACAAATTGCAGCAGGACTTGATTCTCAAAACATATGTTTAAATTTCATTGTTCAGAAGCTCCATTAAATGAAATCAGATCAATTGAAAGAAGAAATTATGTAAGCACCAGTTGATTTCTTATAGCATTGTCCAAGTAAAATATCATATAATAGCTCTCTTAATTCACACCAAATCGGTTAGGGATACAGGTCCATTAACAGCATCAAAACTAATAGAACACCAATTCTTTCTTCTACAAGATTTAGGCGTTATGTCAAAAGATGCAGAGAAACAGAAAACAAATGGATATGATAAAGATGAAATCAGGGGCTACTAAAGTCTCACAGTCATTGCTTCTGCTCCCAGTTGAAGAGTTCTCTGGCACTTCTGCATGAGGTTTCTCTTGTACCACAAAACTCCCACGAACCCCATGAACAACAAGCCAACTGCTGTTATACAAATCAGGAGCTATAATCTCAACTCCATTGAGAAGTAGAATACTACCAGATTTGGTGAGACTTATCATGAATCCCTTCAGATAAGTGGGTAGAACCACCCCATTATCAAAATTAACCAGATCATTCCTTGAAAACTTGCAAGGCAAAAAATGCCTAAAAAAGATCGATCGATAATATCTGAAATCCCCAATAAAATTATTCATTACTTCATCGACAGGGGCAAAGATTGTTAACATTGTCTGTTCTTTGAACCCTGCTAACTGGAAATCAAGAAACGAGGCCATAACAGAGTATCCTTTTGATCTCAAAGCCCCAATGGCCTCCTCAAACAGGTGGCCGCCATTACCATCCAAAACAGAGCATTCAAAACTATGAACAGGCCTCCCACTGATGGACCCAGAAACCTCAAAATCAGGATCAAGAAATCTGTCAATTCCAAAGATTACAAAAGACCCATCTTTATAAATCTCAGACCCATTAATCTTGACCCCATTTATTGAAACCTGATCACCATCAGACGGTGATGAAGTAATGATGAGAGAGTGATTGGCGAACAGAGTAGGGATTTTGGTACCAGGAGGCAAAGATTTGAGGGAATCAAGAGAGAGAGAAAGTGGAGAGAAGTGGAAATTGAGTATAGAGAAAGGGGGTTGGCCTGATTCAAAGAAAGCAGTATCAGAGGGAGAAAAGATGGTGAGAGAGTTAATTGGTGGGATTATGGATTGAGAGCCCAATTCGATAATGAGAGCCATCGAACTGTAGCCGGAATCGAAGAGGACATTGGCGGCATCAAGAATGGTGTCGGTGGGGACAGTATAGGATATGGAAAGGAAAGAAAGGAGGGTGAAGAATATGAGAATTTTGGTAGCCATTAATGGAGATTTTTGCTCTCTGGTTTCTGGGTTTAGTTGCAGAGAGAGTGGTGAGAGTATATGAATGTGTGAGAGAGAGTTAGCAGGGGAAAGTTTTTTTGGCGGGAATAAGTTGACACGTGGAGGAGTGTGATTTATTAATCTGGAGTGGAATTGATCGTTAGTTATGAGGGGTTGGGCAGACGGTTACCATGGTTTTTTTTTTTTAATTTTTAATGTTGAATAATAAAAATTAAAGCCAGATTTATCAATAATTTTCACTAGCATCGCATAAGCTAATTATGAAATATATCTTTTTTTTTCTTTTTCAAAATGATGTGAAGAGATATTAATCTTTTATTGGAGAGAAAATGGTTAGGACAATTATTATACTAAGAGAAAGTAATTTGTTAATTTATTATTTTATTTTTTACTAATAATATTAAAATTATAGATTGCATGGTAATTTCAAGCTCAATTAAAAAAAAATACCTTTCTTCTCTCATATATAAATATATAGAGTTTATACGTATATTTAAGAAGAAAATATTTTACAAATAATATTATAATTTGAGTTTTACTAATATTAAATCTCCTTTTAAAAAAAAATCAAGCTTTTATTTTTATTAATTTAAATTTTTTTTTTACTATATAAATAGGAAAAATTGTCTGTAGGAGAGTTTTCTCATCTTCCTTTATAGGATATTTTTCTCTTTATATAATAAAAAAAAATTATTTAATGCTTCACATAATAATATCAATTTCAGCATAACATATAATAAGCATATATTATATATATATTGGGTGACAAATGATTTATTATTGTAAATATATATTAAATAAGATAGACAGAAGAGTACATTTTTCTTGTTATCTCAAGGTGCACATGATCACTAGTACAAGCAAATTACTTATTTTACTTCCTAATTAAATACTTAATTATTATAAACCCAATAAGGCTTAATTACTCTCCCCAAGCTTAATTAGTGAATCAGTGACTCTTCTACACTATCTTTAGTTTCTACTTTCTATCATTCCCATGAACATAATCATTCCAAGACGAATAGCTCATCCATTCGCATGATTTGTGATAAAATTCTAATTGACCCAATTTTTCGCGGATATCATATGTCAAATCTTGATTATAAAGATCATAATTAATCAATTCTTGTTGATTCACATCATGAGAAGGATCAGAAACTACTAATGTTGTGTTTTCCTGATTATTAGCAGCTCTTTCACCTTCATTATTAGTAGTAATCTCAGATTTTCCACTTCCTTCACCTTTTTCCACTGTATAATTAGTGTTCACCACTTGATTATCATCAGTAACGGGTGCTTGTGTTTCATCATTGCTTGGAGCTTTTGTTTTCTTTGATTTCTTCTTCCCTGAAATATAATTTACCGAACAAATTAATTAATTCAACATTTTATTGCTAATACATAAAATTAATAATTAAGGAAAACCCCTGCACAATGAATTGGATCATACCAGAGAGTTTGGAAAAAATGCCTTTCATTTTTTTTTTCTTTCACTCTGAAAGCAATTGGTACATTAAACCCATTTTCATGAGTAAAGATTAGGGATAATTTATAATGATTAATGCATTAATATGCAATAATAGTACCTTTGGTGCATGCTTTTGGTTGAAAAAATTGTCATGTGTATTTAATTAATTAATTTAATTTAATTTGGATATGATGAGATTAAATTTTCCCACATGCAGACAGGAGATTTATGATAAATTGATAACCAAAATTAATTTTCTTTGACCATTGTCGCAAGGAAATAAATGATCATCACAAATTAGTTTATAGGCCAATGTGAAGATATGCATTGGGCCTCAGATCCAACTTTGTTGCCAACAGTATGATTGGGCTCATTAATGGGTCCGATTCTTTCTTTCTTTTGATAGAGTAGACCTAACTAAAATAATTAAAATATTTATTATATAACAACTAAATGAGTATAATAAGGCCTTAGTACGGCATCAATTTTGGAAAGATGTGACGTTTGTGATCATTAATAATAATAAATAATTTATTGTTATGGGCACGCCCTTGATTATGACACAAAGTTGCATTTAAATAAACTCACATCTTGATGGATATATATATATATAAGTCTAAAATATCAGCGTGTATGTACATCAAAATTAAAATAGTGAAAATGTTGTCATGATATTTTGATGGCATATATAATTCTTAGGTATGACTAACTGTGATAATTATATATCAAAAATTTTAATTATTTAATTTTGTACATATAGTATGTGATTAAATTTAATATTTTTTTTTGGTATATTTCTAGTTATATTGAGTTTATATTTTCAATGACAAAAATAAATACATTAACCTATATCAAAATTAAAATATTCATATTTTAACAAATTAAAAAAAATTATTGCAATATTAACTTATATATATATATATTGTCAGTAAACCTCTATAAATTAATAATTTTGAGACTAGGAAATTTTATTAATTAAAAGATATATTAATTAATCGATAAATTAATAATTTATTAATTTAAAAAAAATATTTAAAATTTAACAAATAATATTTAATCAATTAAAAAATTACTATGTTTTATTAATTTTATAATCAATTTAATATGAGTTAAATAAATTAAAAAAAAATGTGATAAATTAAATATAAATTAATTAAAATAAAAAATATTATTAATTCAATACAAATTAAATAAATTGAAAAAAAATGTAAATTGAATATGAATTAAATGAAGGGAAAAAAATATGTGAGTATAATTGTTTAGATTTAAACTAATTTTTATATAAATCACTTCGAAAAATCTTTTATATATTTCATAATTATAATGACTTTATATCTAAAAGGTGCTCAAAAATTAACCATAACAAATAAGATGCGTAAAGTATTATATTAATATAATAAAAAACATCTCATATGCACTCAAAGAATTACAGTAATGTATTTCTGATAAATTTCACTTGAATGTTAGTTAAAGTATAATATCAAATACACTCAAATAAAATTAGATATGAGAACGCACTTAAAATATCAATAATACTTTATAAATTTTTATTATAATTTCGAGAGTTCAATTTTTAGAATTTCTAGATGAAATAAAAAACATTAAAAATGATATTCAACTAGATTTAAATTTCAAGAAAAAAATTAATGATAGACTCATTTTTTAATAAAATATCATAATCTATTATATATATAATGTTGATAAATTGTTAATTTATAATATAAATAGAACCATAAAATTATGTATGAATTTTTAGAAAAATATTATTTTATTAATTTAATCTACTAATCAAAATCTGAATTGAAAAAAATTATTATATAATAAAAATTATTAATTTATTAAATATTAATTTATAGAGGTTTTAATGTAGTTAGATTTAAATTTAACATTTATTATAGTATGAGATGGACTTGAATAAAATAACATAATAGTTCATATGCTGATTTCATATTTATGGATTGTGAAGATGCATGAGTGGTAATTAAATTTATTAATTTAATTAAAAAAATTATTGTGGACATGCCTTGGCTAACAAGCTAAGCATAATATTTCTTGCAACTTTGCATATGGAGAGAAAAAGGAAAATAATTCACCCTTCAAATAATAATAATAATAATAATAATATGTAACAAAGACGTTTACCAAAACTCCAACAAATCTGGCCCAAAGGTTTCCCAATGGAATTTCAAGAGCTATTTCAATTATTGGTCAGAACTATATATTTGAAATTGAAGAGGAAATATGGAGTGTGAACTTTCCGTGCAATCATTTGCATATCGTCAAATAATTAGCATTTACCAATACTTAGATATAGTAACTGAGTTGGTATCAATAAATAATAATGGTTCCAAAATTGGAAACTTAAGTACAAAACTTAATCACTTGATTAATTTTAATTAAGATGGTATAGAAAATACAAATTCGATCTAATTAAGGAAATGAAAACATCAATTTGTTACAACAAATAAATATTTGTAGTTAGATAGTTGGTCACCATATATATTATATATATAGGTTTTCTAGTTTGAGCGTTCAAACCACGAACTGTATATGCATTACAGGCATAAATCAAAGCAAAACAGCTAGATCACCAAATAATTGAATGGGCTATGATAAAAGTTTGAGATTAATTTTTTTAAAAGGTTATTATAATTTGAATCACATTGAATTTGGAATAGAATATAAAAAGAGAAAATTATTGTTTTATAGTGTCACTTGTATTATGAGACATTTTTTATAAATCATGATGAGATATGTATAATTTTGATGATCTAAAAATCTTCAAAAAGATGTGACATATATCTTATGTTTGAGTATGAGACTGTGATACTTTCTCAAACTTATAAGACGAGTAAATAAATATTAAAGTATTAAGTCTGAACTTGACAAGATCTGTTCGATTTATCTTTATATTGTTGAGATGTGGATTGAATTTTGTATTTAAAATCAAAAGATGAAAATTATATTTATTCATCTAAATTTATAATTAAATATATTTTTAATTATTAATTATTAACTTATATATATATATATATATATATATATATATATATATATATATTATCGATTCTAATTTATTTTATCTTACGATATTTATTCAAAAATATACATCACATTATAATTTATGGATAACTTTGAGATTTGTATTTGAAGAGCTGTTGGATACATTAAAATTCATTTAGAATTTGGTACTTTACCAAATAAAATTAACACAAAAGATGGATTACAATTAACACTAAATTGAGTATATATAGTTGACACATTAATTGATTAAAAAGTATGTACACATACATAACTAATACTATATTTGGATTTCTTTTGGAAATGGGACCTAGTAATGAATTTGAAGACAAACATAAATAAAGTGTGTGAGATTGCATGGAATTAAGTTACAATTAATCCATCTGTAAAGGAGAAAGAAAACCATTGGTGGTCTAATGATCAAAACATTCACTTCTTATTTGAACGGCAACCCAACTCTTATTTTTTTATTAACAAATAATTTGCCAGGTGTAAAGGAGTTTGTAGCTGTAATTAGAGATGTTCAAAGGTTGAATATAAGATAAATTTTAACATATATTTATATTTAATGGATTTTTTAATGAGTTTAGAGAAGAAATGGATTACGAATACCATTTATTTTTTAAAAGAAAAAAAAAATTATATATATTAATAAAAAATATAATATATTTACATAAAAAATATGTATAAAATGCGTCATTTTATATATTTTTACTTGAAATATATAATTATAATATAAATAAAATATGTAAAAATAAATTTTAAAATATAATAAGTATTTATGTGTATTAAAATAATATAAATAATATAAAATATATAAATGGATATGCAACATGGGTTCAGGAAGGGTTTGCTAATATTCATTTTCATCTTATTAAGATTGGATTTTACAGGTATTCTTCGATCCCTAATTATAAAATGGCCTGGTTGAGGTGGTGAGAGGATAAGGATATGATTAATTTGTGTTAGTGGTTGGTATTTCCAATCATATTGTCATATATTCATAATACGATAAAAGTTTATATGAATATGATATGAGTAATTTATTATATCAAAAATTTAAATACAAACACGATCCACCTAATTAATGCATAATATGACATTATATGAATAATATAATTAAAATTTTAAATTAATTAATTTTTTATTTTAATATTAAAAAATTATCAAATTTACTAAATTAATTCTTATTAATTTATATTATTTCATAAAATATAATTAGATATAAATTTATAAAAAATATTAAAAATAATATTCATATATAAATATATTATAAATCATAAATATATTCAATTAAATATATTAATACAATATTATATATGAATATTAACAGTTAAACGCATTATTTTTAGGTTAATAGATCAATACGAATACGATATAATTATTTTCGTGTTACAAATAGATCGATACAAAATTGATATTAATGCGATAATTTCTAATCCAAACTTGCTAATTTTGTATTGAGTTTGTATGGTATTATCATATCGTGTCTAATATAGTTGGTGCTAAATGTTACTAGAGTGTTTTTTTTTTAAACATATGTTAAAGAAATCTAATCGTTGTATATACAATATGCAATAAAAATAACATTATTTTATTTTATGAAAATTCTTACATTCGTAATGTGAGTAAATAATTTGGATACAAGAATCTTTTAAAAAAGTGTGGGAAAATAAAATAAATCAATAACGATTGTATGCGAAAATTACAAATTGATCTAATTTTCATTCATAAAATTAAAGAGGAAACACACAGTCACACACACATATATATAAGGGTATTGTTAATTTGAATAGATATATAATGTGTATGCAAATGTTTTATAATTTTATAATATAAACATTGGAGGGTTGAGGCTTAGATGCAAGTCCTTTTCACATGAAAACACTAGAGGAAGGCAATAATGCATCTAACCCCAGATTCTTGAAAACAGTACTAGAGGAAGGCAATAATGCATCAAAAAAAAAAAAAAAAAAAAACAGATTCTATATATACGGCCGGCGTACTTCATTCTCCATTTTGTAGGCTACTTCATTTTCTAGAAAACCATTTTGTACTCAATTTACAATTCCATTTTTTTTATTTTTTTTTTGGCTTTAAGGCCCTTGTTGGAAAATATAATTTCCACATAATAGGGTAAGACAAAAAAAAAATATTAATTTCAGAATTAATCTCCGGAAAGATAAATAGCAAAATTGAAGATCTTGTGGCGGCAGTTTGTGGGTTAATGCACATTGACAGAAGCAACTAATAATGCAAAAATAGGGAAAAAGACATGAGAAGACGAATAACTGGGATAGTTTATAGCAGTTGCAAGCCATGCCAAGGAAATTTCTCTCTCAAGTGGGTGTCATAGACTCTTATGTACATGACTCGACATGAGATTGATTGGAAAGGTTCCCATCTTGTAGAATAGCTTCACCTAAACTCTTGAATAATTGACCCCATTTCATTTAACACATTCCCTTTCAATTTAATTTGAGAATTAATTAAATCTTACATTTTTTTTTTTCCATAAAATACTACGTAATAAGACTTTAATTTTATAGCCACTAATATAGTAGCTACTAATGAATTTTTAAAAGCTTAATTATATCACGGCTAGACTGTATATATACACATATCAATTGAAATTTAAATTCATAATTGACATTATTTTAAATATGGTTTTTAGTATATTAATATATATATATTTTTATTCAAAAATAAATATTTATTAATTGATAAAATATAATAATATAAAATTATAAAATCTTTTAACATTATAATTTCTAAAAAATATATTAAAATAAATAAGAAATATAAATAATAATAACAACGATCAATTTGAAAGATCATTGAATCATGCTCGATAGAAAATAATAGTCAATATTTAACTTTTTTTTATGGTCTTTCTACTAGTTTGATCTAAATATCAATAAATATAAATTCGATTTGAATAATAAGGCTTCTAAATAGTAAATTAACAAAAACAAACAGTTCCACTATAAAAGGAATAAAAGACATATCCACCATAAAAGAGATAAAGAAACAAAAAATAAAAATTAAATCCACCAAAAAAGGAAGCAATATAAAAAGAATAAGATTTGTTTAAAATAAAAATAAATTTGAATATTATTAAATAATAAAATTCAAGTAGAATGAAAATTAAAAGAAAGTGATCCACCGTCAGTCTAAAAAAATCAGCGAAAGCAGAAAAAATAATTTTTAGAGAAAAGATAGAGCTTATTTCTCTAAAACCTTAGAGGAGGCGGCTCTAAATTTCTATATTAATATATTTTTTAAATAACTAAAAATATGAAGTAATTAAATATGGGATTAATTATTATTTAGTCTCTGAAATTTATCGAAATTAAGAAAGTGATTCTTACATTTTGAGAAAATAACTATTTAATCTATATCTTTTAATTATGTCATATAAATTAGTCATTCCGACTATTTTTATCATTAAATACTTATAAAATGATCAAAATGTCATTTACTTGCAAGAATCATTTCATTAATTGCAATAATTTTTAAAAATTAAATAGTAACTAATTTTTAAATTTTCTATCATTTAATAGGAATTTTTTAAACCTGATTTTTTATAAGATTTTTTTATAATTATAAATTTATATTAAGAGCGAATAAGAGAAATGAATTATGAATTTTATTTAAAAATAATACTCCTAATCTAAAAGAAAACAAAAGAAGGTTTTTTTTTAGGTATTAAAAGTTATTTTATTTTTTTTATTATTTTTTTAATAAAATTTATATAAAAATAAACGAAATGACTAATTCGTATGATAAAATCAAAATATAATAACTAAATAGTAAATTTATCAAAATATAAAAATTATTTTATTAATTTCGATAAATTTTATGAACTAAATAATAATTAACCCTTATACAAATTCACATGATATATGCATATTTTCAATATTTAATTAAAAATAGCGTAGAAATAGCATCGACATGGCCAAAGGCTAGGGAAACAACTAATAAAACGCGGCGTATAAGGTTGTAAGTTGGCTGGATCAACCCATTTGCAATGATGAGGGACATAAGGGCTCCAGATCATCATATATATATATATATATATATATATATATTTGTATTTGACTCCTTAGTTTGAAAACACACACACACACACATATATATATATATATATAATCCAACTATCTCTATCAGTACAGCAAATGGAAGAAATTTATCAATCAAACTTCACCACAAAATTAATGAGAATTTATATTTTTTTTTTCATTATTTATTATTCATAAGCTTAAAACTATCTCAATAATTGAATATAAATTATAATATAAGATGTTAGAAATTCAAAATCTGAAAGATCTCTCTGTGAAAAAAATTGAAAGTTTGACTGGTTGATATATGGTAGTGCAATCAAGCTATATGGAGTTGCAATAATTAAGTGGTAGGTTCCATAATAAGGCACAAATTTGTAGTGATTTTGCTTTGCATGCAAGAGGACATCAAAGCAGTATTATATATATAAATATATACCTACCCCATTAAAAGGATGAATGCGACTAGTAGTACTCTCCATATGTAAATTTCTCAAGAATATCAACTTGAATAAAAAATAATGATTATATAGTAGATTCTTAATTAATATTATGATTATATTATCATTCAATAAATATATATATATATTTATAAAAAAAAAATCAAATGAATCGAAATAATGTTATAAACTACAATAACAATAACAACTCCGTTCATATAAGAATTGAACACAAGAATTTGTTATTATTAGGGTGTCAAATTAATTGGGGAAATCTATTTATTTTTAATTTGTTGTATAAATATACAGATATACATACACATGAAGAAACATGGTATGTAGGCCACTGTGCAGCAAATAAAAAGAAATGCAAAAACACTTTACAACAGTTTCCTTTTCTATGGGCTAAAGAAATTAAACAGCTTCCTACTAACCAATCATAGAAGCAAACAACTAAGACAAGACTCAATATTTTATTTTATTTTTTTGTTAAATTTAATGTTTTAGTATTATTTTACTTCTGTAACCAAGCAAAAGCCCCAAATGCGTAATTAACTAGCTATAGTTGAGTTGAATAAGCATGATATTTTTTTGTTGATTTTGGGACACGTCATTATCTATATTAATTAATAAATATTTTTTAATAAAAAAATAAAAGGACAACTTGCATCAATTAACACGGTTCCATTTGATTCAAATCAATCATAATTTTACCTTACTATATATATACACGAATAACACTACTTATATTTCCATCCTCTTCCATTTCTCTCCGTCTTTCTCTGAGAAACTCTTTGCTTTAGCTTTGAGAAGAAAATGGGTGCTCTCGATTCTCTCTCAGATTACCTATCTGACCTATTTACAGTCGCAAACAAAAAGAGGAAGCGAAAGCCAATGCAGGTACTCATTATTTATACCAAATCTCTCTTTCTTTGTTATTACCAATTCTTTGATTACTTATAATTAACTGAAATCTTTGTTTTTGTTTGCTTAGACAGTTGATATCAAAGTGAAAATGGACTGTGATGGTTGTGAAAGGAGAGTCAAACATGCTGTTTCCAACATGAAAGGTTTAATTAACTCTCTTGTTTTTTTTCCCTCTTCAAAAATAAAGTTCTTTTTTATGTGATATTCAAAGAAAGGTAATAATAAGGGTTTAAGCAAGTTTCACCTGTCAAGTTTAAGCAAATTAGTGAAGCCTGAAAATAATTGCCAAGATTTTACGTCTTTCCTGTCATGTCTTTTACCTTCAGTTCAAAAGAAATTAGTGGAACCTGAAAAGTAATTAATCGTCATATATAATTTTAATAATAAAGGTTGTGTGTCCTGTCTTTCTTTACCTTCTATTTGAAAGAAATCAACAGCTTGAAAATTACCCACCAAAAGTCATATATATATATATATCTTTTCCAAAGAATCTATTTCCTCTCTCAACTTTCTTTATCTTTTTCTGGGAATTTCTTCTTGGCCAAATTATGTGCATGCATAACCAAGAACAAAAGAAAAAATGTAATTAAACAATAAAAGAAAAAATAAATAAATAGTCAAAGAACATAAATTTTCTGAGCTTCCCTCGTATTAGGAACTGGAAGAGACCTAAGAACCTGTTGTGTTGACTCTCTTTTTCTCATTGAAGTACTCTTACAAAATCTGACATAAATTTTCTGCTTCCATATAAAATTGTTATTTCTAGATACCCTTTTGCTATTTCAGTTTATCTGAGTGTTTGTCAAGTAATTCAGCCAAAAATTCATTGAAATAAGCAAAAAGAGTTTTGAAATAGCAAGATTTCTTTTAGAACCACTACTGTTGACAGGAAAAAGACATCATTTCTATCCCACCTATAATTGAAGCCATTGAAAGCTAGTCTATTACCATAATAAATGAAGCAAACCAAACCTTACCTTTAACTTAGGTTGTAAATGAACCAAATATCGCTAAATTGATTACCCTATGTCATTTCAATTTCAAATATTAAATTAATAATTAATTAGCTAAGCAAGGTACTAGCTAACTAAATTTTGGTGTAATGGTAAAAAGACTTTACGCTAGAAATTTAAATAATAAGTACATCTAAATATAATTTAGCAATAATTTTATTTAGCCATAATTCATATAAAATTTAGTTAATACATGCATTTTTTATTTTTCTTTGCCAAAGCCAAAAAATTTAATAATAAGTTACTCCTCAATTTTAGATGTTATACGTGTTTATTGGCTAACTCGTTAATTTGTTTTTTGCAATTGAATTAGGGGTGAAATCAGTGGAGGTAAGCAGAAAGCAGAGCAGAGTAACAGTGAGTGGGTATGTTGAGCCGAACAAGGTGTTAAAGAAAGTAAGGAGCACAGGAAAGAGAGCTGAGTTTTGGCCTTATGTCCCATACAACTTGGTGGCCTATCCTTATGTAGCCCAAGCATATGATAAGAAAGCACCTTCTGGTTATGTAAAGAATGTGGTTCAGGCACTTCCTAGTCCTAATGCAGCTGATGAGAAACTCACAACCTTGTTTAGTGATGAAAATCCTAATGCTTGTTCCATTATGTAGGAATTTTATTGATTAGTAATTTCTAAATGGATATTGCAAACTTTCATATATACACAGTTTCATTAGGACAGGTTGATGAGCTACTTAGTTAAAGGGTTTTGGAGAGGTTTGAGTTTGTTAATTAATTAGATTGTTTTGATAACTAGAGAAGTTTAGGGTTCTGCTTTTGAATGTAGTTTTTGTTTTTGTTTTTTATTTCAGTTATATACAAACTCGCTTAATCATCATTTTGTGATATGTGTATTAGTTTTGTTATAGTATATGAAATATGTTTGGTAAAGTAATAACCCAATAATTAAGTATCTATCTTAATGCAAGATGTCGTGATTCAAACCCTCATAATTTTTCTTTTTTCCTCTTGAAAATTTTTGAAAACTAGATTTATCTAACAGTAACCTATATTAAACTAAAATTTGAAATTGAATAAGGGAAGAATTTTAAAATTTTCAACTATATACATTAAATAAAAATAGAGGGATTCCGAATTTCATAAAGGTCATTACATAGATGCTATTATTATCACTAAGGACTTAAGAACAATTGGTGATGTCAAGTTTCGTTTGATTAATGTCACTATACAATTAGGGATCATCAGGAATGGGATGGCAAATACATATACTCATATATATATTCAATCAATGTAATAAAAATTAGGAGTACTCAAGATCGATTAACCGAATTATTGACATATATTTTAAACCGAATCGATCATATCGATTTTTTTAAATTAAAATCAAATTATTTTTATTATTTATTAATCGATTAATCAATATTATTGGACTAGTTAATCAATTTTTCGGTTTTTAACTACTAAAATTTAAATTTGAATTTTAATCATTTTAAAATTAAAATTATACTTACAAAACTAGTAGTCAAATCAATATATATTATATATAAAGATTGAGAAATCCCTCTATAATATAATTAATTAGTACGTAATTGATCATTAATTTATATATCAGTAATTAATCAATATGGGGACGGAAAAGAAATTTTATTTATAAGTTAATATTTTGAATAGGTCATCCATTTCCCAAAGAAGTGATTAGTGATAGAATAATTATTTATAGGAGATGGGCAAGCACTTAGGAAAGAATCTTCTTCCAAAAGCGCAAACATTCTTTCTAGTGATTTATTTGATTAATAATACTGTACCCCGACAGTAATCAGCCATCAAATCCATTTTTTTAATTGTAATTATCTTTCATTACTAATAAACAAATTAAAGGCATGTATATCTCTAGATTCATTAGATCTATGTATCTTTTGATCGTAGATTTGCTTACACACAAAAATAATAATAATTTTATGGGAAAATGACCCGCACCTAATTAGTTCCATTATCTATTAATTATTGCATAATATTTGCACATTTGGGATTTTCTTGTTGGTCACAACTGAAATTAGACATTTTTTTTTTAATTGAATTAATTAGCACTAAAGAGGTTCTACATTCATATATATTACCCCAATCCTTACAAAACAGCTCGAGAAGAAGTTGTTATTGGATTAGAGAAGTACAGGATAGCTCAGTCACAAGATAAGTTTCATGTAATTTTCTATCTACAAGTGATTTCTTTAGCTAAAACTAAAAATTGCATTGAATATGGATAGGGATGCAAATGAGCAAGTTGTTTGCAAGTAGTAAATCTTGATCAAAGTTGGTTTGCATTCGATTGATTTTATAAATGAGTTAAATTTTATTCTTATGTTAAGATTTGATGAATAAATAAATTGAATTTGAGTAAAATTAACTTTAATTTGATTAAATTTATAAATAATTTAATTATAAATTTATAAACAATTTAATTAAAAATAAATATTTAAAAGATTAAGTACTTTAATTAGTTATAAAAAATATTTTAAAATAAATTAAATTTGAGTATAATTCAATTATAATTTATTAACGAATTGAATTTGATTATAATTTATAAATAATTTTTTATTATGATTGAAACTTATTTAATAATTAAACGAACTGAAATTGAATATAATTTTCACACTCAATTTAAAGTTCGAGCTAAAAAAATATCAAACCCAACCTGTAAAAATTATAATTCGAATGAGTTGGATTGCAGCCTTAAATATGAATTTTGGGGATAGGCTATATATAATTCCAAATATCCTCTCGCATAACAAATTTGCCAAGTTTCTAAAAATTGGCTACAGAAATATTGAGACGGCAGTGGATTTGACACAAAGGCAACGGCATGGCAGATAAATCATAACCAAGTTGAGTCATATCATGTACGTGCATTTACAAGTTAAATGTGGACAGGTGAAGAAACGTCGACAGCACAAAAATTTTCCAGTTGCGATTCTTGTAACTAGCTGCTCATCAATAATTGAGTCCTCATTTTTATTTTTATTTATCTGAGCGCTCCAAAAGAGTAAGGAATTTAGGCAGTTTTTCATTCGAACTATAATTGGACACTTTTTAGTTATTTTTAACTCACAACTCTAAAATCAGAAATTATTTAATATGATGAGAATATATTTTTTTTATATACAATAAAATAAAATTACATTTAATTAAATTAAAAAAATATTTATATAAATTTATCTTCATATAAATAAATAAAATATATATTTTTTTTTCTACACAATAATTTCTCCCCGAAAATGCGTCTCCCATGTTATACAATCAAGTTAATCCATATTTGTGAAATTTAAGATTTTTGTCTAAAAACTATATTTTTGTGGCTAGCATGGAAAAAATACCTTATTCCTCATAATATCGGTTTGGTTTAAAAGATTATTATTAAATTAAATTAATATATTTCATTTAAAAAATTCTCAAATTAAATTAAATCATTATTATAATTAAATCGCCAGTTTGATTTAATTTAAATATTTTTAGTTTGTCAATTTTAAATTAAAAATATTTTTTTTTTATAAATCGTCATTTTTTTTTATAAATTTAGAAAAAAAATATCGATTAAATATCAGTAATAAAAAATTTTAAAAATAATTTAATATTATATAATATAAAACTTATCTATTTCATCAATTAACACACCCAAAATTTATATTTTTTTCTTAAAAATTAAATTTATTTATTTATTTTTAGTTATTTTCATGGATGATTATTTTTTAAATTTTAAATTAATATTAAATTAAAAACAATGGGGTTATATATAAAATATAATTAAATATATTTAATTATAATAATAATAAAAAATAATATATATATGTAGCTTCTGTTCGGTATAATTTGAAATCGAAGAAAAAATATTCAAACTGTAAATCAAACTAAACTTTTAATTTATTATATTTTTTAAATCAAACTAAATTAAATAAATTATGAAATCATTAATTTTGATTTGATTTAATTAATTTAATTCAATTTAATCGATTTGATTTTCACTCTTACCTTTAAGTAATTGAGAAACAACTTCAATGTCAACTCCAACTAATTAATAATTAAACTAGTTTATATTTTAAAAAATTAAAATTTAAACTTTTAATTTTTTATATTATGAAACAGACATTTAGTTTTTGGTCTATCAATCCAATAACAATATCCATGATATTGAAAATTCAAATATCATACGTAAGATCTTTACTTTCTCAAATAAAAAACAAAAATTACAAAAAAAAAAAAAAAAATTGAGATAATCTTTAGATCACAAGGTAAAAGTGTGGAAGAATTTATGCAAAATATGAGGTATGTGGTGAATTTGGCATCACACACACACATATATATATCTTACATTCTCCATGAAGGTAGAAAGAATATTTGAATCTAATAAAGCAAAAAGGGAATGGTGGAAAGAGTCTACAGTCTCATTGGTGAGGGTTAGACACTTAGACTGCACTTTTTACGTATTTGGACAAATATTTGAAAAGAAAGAAAGGAGAATCTAGAGCTAAACATATGTAATATAAGAGATGCTCCAATTTTTGTAAATGGGAGATTAATTATATTCTCCAAATTTAAGAGATGAGGCTTTTGACATTGACAAACATCGTTGGCTTGCTGTTTTTTATTCATTTGAATGAGAGTATAAACCCCCTCTTTCATAGTCACCTATTCTTTTTTTATATATATATAAATTTTCACTAAAATTTAACTAATGATTTTACATTTCTAAAAACGATTCTAACATTTGATTAAATAATCAAATATATTACAATATTCTAACATCCTGCCATTGTTAATAAAAACCAAACCAAACATGGACTCACAATCTTAAATTAATCGTGGTTCAACCTAAATTCTTTTCCAAGGAAAAAGGGGAGAAAAACTTATATCTATATACTATATTAATTCCAACAGTTTATATTCCTCAAAAAAAAAAAAAAAAATCCAACAATTTATTGTGCCAATACTTGGCTTTATTTAGCAATAGGCGAATCATACATCAAAATCTTTAAAGTTAGCTAAAACCTATGGAATTTAATCCATGCAATGCTGCCATGGATTCATTTCTTATTTCATGCATTTATTTTGAATAATTTTATTTCATGTCTTACTTAAATCGTAGCTTGGATATAAAGAATAACGTTAAATATCATTAAAACATAATTAATGAATTTTATAATAAGAAAAATATAAAAATAAAAAATAAAAGGGCTTTTTGCTTATAAGCTATAAATATCATCCTTCAAAAATTAAAGGAATCTGTAAAAAGGAGATTATTTGATATTGCTTAATTAACATAACGTGAAAATTATTCCCAGATTAGCGCCGTTAAAGTTCCCTTTTTTCTTTTTTTATATGAGAAGTTTGTGTCATATTAGACCGATGCGGGCCCATATTGGATGAAATAAATCCAAGGATAAAGAACGGCCCATTAACAACCTTATAGTTGAGATTGAGGCCCTTATGCTCTACATGTACTGGTCATGTATGGTTTTATAATGTTGGCTTTTAAATGGAATGTTTTGTGGCAGAAAAGAGAAAGTGAGTGAGAGTCCTTTATTTTATGATTTTGGGGGCCCAATTGTACCCTATATTAGCACTAGACTGCAACCAGAAAAATATATAGAGCAAGGATAGAAATCAATTAGTGAAACAAGACAATCAAGCCTTTCCAATAAAATTGTAGCCATAACCCTGTAGCTGTAGGGAAGCCAAATCAACAAAATGACCAACATTTCATCTACTGCTTTTCTCAATCTTTAATTATACACTTTTTCTTTTTTGAAAAATAAAATAAAAACCATTTCTTTCTCTTATGATCTATATTGACCAAATAGAAAATATAGTACTGTTTAAGTGCATATTCGAAATGGATATTTGACGTTTGAATTATCTTTCTCAATATTATATAAAAAAAAACCTATAATTAATTCATATTTTATTATATTTAACATTTAACAGAACTATATTTTATTTATAATTTTGTCTAATTAAAAGGAAAAAATATACTATTAGTATATGTACTTTTAAAAAAAATCTATTTTAATGTTTGATTTTTTGCGATTAATTATTAAACTTAAAAATAATTTTATATCCGTTTTCTGATCAACGGAACACTCATTCGATACATCCAGCGTGGATCTTTAAATTAAAAATGAAAAAATAACCCTGAGAATCCAAACGGAAATAATCCAAAAACCATTTACAATTATTTTAGAAAATCCCAGCCTAAAGGAATTCCACAGTATTGAAAAACATTAACAGCTGGATCCAAACAAGTAAAATGAACATAATCGGAAGCAAAAAAACAATAATTAAAAAAATTGTCGTAATGGGAAATTTTAACAAAAGAGAACAAAATAGAAGAAATTGTTATTTTCACATCTGCAAATCAAAGAGACATATAAGAGGAGAGATTGTGAAGAGGGATCAAGGGATTGGGATACACACGCAGAGGGGATTAAACTGTTATTTTCATATTATCAATCTTGAGATAAATACCACATTCTGCAAATTATTAACTGTTATTTTCTTATTAATTATTGATGTTTGCTGTTTAAAAGAGTAAAAAAAAAACACTTATAACTGTTGTGTTGTCAGATTGGATAGGTATAATTAATGGGTTTCACCAAATGGGCATATAAATTTAATTTTATAGTGCTTTTTTCCATGGGAATGAAGTTCTGAAATGGGTAGCCTTGAAAAGCACACTAACATAAATAATAGATATATATCGTGTACAAATTTTTACAATAGTAAAAAAGACAATGGCTTTTGGCGGTGAGTTTTGAAGCAACTTCCTAAAAATAAGTATGAAGGACAAATAACATGTGCAAGAGTGTTGCTGTTTTTATTTAGTTGGATTATTGTCTTTATTATTGGAATTTTGTGCAGACAGTTAAATGGAAGTTTAGTTGTTGGCTAGTTAATTATCACTTCTTCAGAACTATTCCAAATTAACAATGGATCAATTATTTAATTATTCAAATATAGAAAATTAAGATTTTAAACCCTTCAAATGTCATTTTTTTTTAGTTTCCGATATGATTAAACTTTACTATATAAGGAGTATATATTTTTTAATTTTAATAAATTTAATTTTATCGAGAAATTCAAACACGAAATTTTTTAATTATGTAAATGATTTTAGTGCTGCTTAATTAAATATTGGTTGGATACACAATATTCCACAATATTTGTCCATGAAAGGGGAAAATGTGATGTGCTTTCTTCTTCTTGGGCTCCAAGTGAGCCCTAAGCCCAAGAAGGTCTATTTTACTAGATATCATGAAATATAGAAGATCAAAAGTGGGTCCCGGTAAGAGATTAGAATTGAGGGCATGGGATCCCAAGAGATGTGGACCCCTTATTTATAGCCAATTAAAAATGGTCCTAAACCAGAAACAAACCTACTCTTCACTCATCCTCTCATTTGATTTTCCTGTGAAGATGAGCTCAGAGAATTTTACCCCTTTTTGGGAATTGGGACTTTTAGATACACCCAAAAAATTAAATAAAATAAAATACCCAATAAGTCCATGGCAGTTAAAGTAATTATCATGTAAAATAAATAAAATCTGAATTTTTTAATCAAAAATAAATAATTTTCATTCAATAAAATAGAAAATTATTAGATGCGCCAATAAAATAAAATTTATTTATTAAATCTAAAATAACAACATAAAATTATCAACTCATATTATTAATAATATAATAATATATTATCACTGTGAAATATTTTTAAGTAATAATATAATAATGCATCTTCGTCACATAATGAAAAATTTACACCATATGTGCTTTAACATTTAAGAGTTCAAATTCATTTTAATACATTGTATTAAATTTGAAAAATTATATAAAATTATAAAAATCTCACAATCAATTTATTTTTGAAATATGAAACAAAAAATAATAAAAATAAAAGGTAAGCAAAGGAGGAAAAAAAAAAAGGGATAGGGTTTTGGTTAGAGACAGCATGCAGAGAAATTTGCAGGTGGTAGGGAGCAAGTAATGATGACCTAACACCACTCCCTATTTAGACCGTAAAAAAAAAAATTCCTACCCAATTTTGCATTTGCTCCTTTAACCTTTGTGTGATTGCGTGCTATTTGTGGTCACAGCCCCTTGGGTTTGGGACAAAATCAAGACCCAAATGTCACATATAGGGCACATGTATCCCACAACCCAAGGGCTAAAACCCCTTAAAAGCAAATTTTATTTTATTATTATAGTAATTGCGTTTGAATAGATAAGGTTAAAATAAAAGGAAACAGGAAAGGATGTTTGGGAATTGTGTACCAAAAAAGGTTAAAAAGTGAACCTTTTCCTCTTTGCTTTTGGGGTTTTTCTTTTCTCATTTCAATGGCCAGTTGCTGCTGCGTCTCAACTTTCAACTATGGTCAAGTCCAAAAAGGTCTTATTCGTTATTCTTTGCATAACTTACCCTTCAACTTTTATTTATTGTTACTTTCATTAAAGTCTAAAGCCAATTGCTTTCTTGGGATTAAATGTTTATCTTAGCAGAGTATGAAAATTCATTAAATTACAACATGGGTAATTTAATGAATTTTCATTCTGAAAATGCTTTCAAATAAAACAGAATCAGAGAATATATACACAGAGATATTAATAAGAATATTTTTTCTTAGGAAAAAAACCCAACAGAAGTACAATTACAATCATAATATAATTATTTGCACAAAAATTGCATTTACACTTGCAAAATAAATACATACACACTTTTTTTTTCATACCCTTTTCCTTTTCAATTTCCTGTTCCACTCTTCAAAGCCATGTTGCAATTAAAATTTATATTTTTTAAACTAATTTCAAGATATTTGATTATTAAAATAAGGATACTTAGTCATCTAAATTCAAAATAAATAAATTATTTATAATATATTAAAAAAAATTGAGCATGCCGTGATAAAAAAAATAAAGAAAATAATAAAATTAAATTAATATTGATTAGAGAAATATAACATGATTTAAATGTTTTAGAAGTATTAAAAAATTAAAATTATTTAATGTGAAAATAAAAAATTAATATAATTGATTTTAATTAATTTTAAGATTAAAATTAAATTAAATTGTGTTGAATAGATTAATTAATTAATAAAGTTTTTAAAACCAACAAACATTAATTTCAATCACTGGTTAAAGTAGCCAAGTCTCTTCTGTAATTTCACTCTAAAATATAGATCTCAATCAGTAACGTAGATTCAATTAAAAAGATCAATAATATCATAGATGGTTTTTTAACCTTTAACTAAACATTATTTTGTGGTGCAAAAGTAAAAATATAAATACTTATAAATTAAAATTTAAGAATTGCCAAAAGAAAAAAATAAATAAAAAGAAACAAATATTATTTATAATAAAAAAATAAAAAAATTAATTTAATTAAAATAAAAAATGAAGTGAAATGTACAATTGGATTAAACTTATAAATAATAATAATAATAATATAAAAAAAAAACAATTCCAACACATTGTTTGTAGCCTATTTTATGGACAGCATTGAGATCCTGAGTTTTATATGAAGCATGAACCCGTATTTCAATTCAATTGAAGACGCCACCAGGCCCGTGTCATAGGGGTCATGTGCTATGATGTACATGTCGGAGGGACTCCCTTGGCAAATCGTGGTAGTAATCAAGTTTGCCTCTCACACAAACATCCCTTCTTCAGTTATCGTCCCTCTAACTCGATAACTAATATCTGTTGTAAGAAAAAATTCAAATCAAGACTATTAGGACAAGATAAGAAAACCCGTTGGGCCCAATAACCAAGAAACTGACTCTTATCTCTCTATAATAAATAAAAAGCCCAAAAAACACATATTTTCACGAGAGAGTGAGACGTGTGTACCTGACAAAGCGGACAGCGAAAGAAGTCCGCCTGTCATGTCGCTGTTCTTTTATGGTTTCTCTCTAAATATTTAACGTTAAATCACATCATATCAGATTTTCAGACAAACCCCTAAAAAAAAAACAGGAAAGAAAGTTTGGTTGCAAAAAACATGGAAATGCACCCCCATTCTCTTACGTGCCAGAATTTAAAATTTTTTAAAATATAATTCGATAATGTTTAATGTATTAAATTTAATGATAGATTTTTTTTTTTTTATGTTAAATAAATAATAAAAAAATATATTATAAATATATTAAATTTAAATAGTTAAATTAAATATATAAAATTAATAATATATTTTTTATAATTTCTTTAATTTTTATTTAGTATAATAAGACTTAATGTAATATAACTTATGAAAATAACTTTTTATATAATAAAAAATTTTATTTTTAAAAATAATATTTTTAAAAGTAATTAACTATATATTTTTATTTAATAAAATATAATTTAAAAATTATTTATAAACTCATAATTTTTATATTTATTATTGTTAGTAGAAGTGAAAGATATTTTTATTCATTAATTTTTTTAAATCAGTTACGTGTTTAATTTAAAATTCAGCTATTTTGAAAAATTTTAATTTCTAATTTATCTAAATAGTTAAATTTTAACTATCCATATAATTATTTTTATTAATTTTGATATTTACTAAACACTATAAATTAAGACGAAATCAGCTTCTCATATAAAAAAAATATTTTTTTCTTTTTATAAATTGTGTCAAATGAACACTAAATATAT
This sequence comes from Aleurites moluccanus, assembly GCA_948193065.1. Lineage (NCBI taxonomy): Eukaryota > Viridiplantae > Streptophyta > Magnoliopsida > Malpighiales > Euphorbiaceae > Aleurites > Aleurites moluccanus. The sequence goes on from CANXYC012862536.1 coordinate 37,062, forward strand.
TATTAAATTTATTATATTAAACAATAATAAATTATAATTTTTAAAAATTTTAAAATATAACATAAAAATTTACTATATTAAAATAAATAACAGCACTCTCAACTCCTAAAAACACTTGATATTGAGCCTCAAATTTTTCCCAAAATTTAATATAGGATCAGAAATTTTTTTTGCCTCAATTTATCTCTTAGGTTTCTATTTTTGGATTAATTCAGGATATGTCCATTAATTACCATTAATAAAAATTACGTTGAACTCACTGCATATTTTTTAAATATTAATATTTAAAAATATAAAATTTTTAAGTAATAAAAATATTAAAATTAAAATAAAAACTAATATAAAAAAAGATGAATCCGATTTGGGTTTCATCATCACATATAAAAATATATTTTGTTCCTTTAATTTTTTTTTTGGGTGTGAAATGCAATTTTCCTATGTGTATGATTCTTTCTTGATTAATTATTGTTGTGCAATAATCAACATGTGTGGATTGGTGCAAAAAATCTGATTTGTTATATAGTTTTTGAATTTGATTGATTTTTGTTAATTTTTATGAATATACAGGAAGATAAATATAAAGAAATATTAAGAATACAAATTGACATCACATGAATTGATATATTGAATATTATAATAATTAAAATAAATAAAATTAGTCAATTAAATATAAATTCTCATCATATATTAATTATTTATATTTTTTATTTTAACTCGATGTGAAATTGCTCTTAATAAATTTTGTGAGTATGGATATAATTGAAAATTTTTCTTCTTTGGATGACTAATAAAGAATAAAGATATAAGATTTAGATTAATATCTCAATAAATTCCTAAATTTGAGAATTATAGATTATATAATATTTTTTCTAGTTATTGATGGAGGGCTCGTTTATGCAGATATGGTTTCGATGAAAACTAGATTTTTTTTTTGCAATTTTTGTTTTTAATTTTAATATTTTTTTTATTATTTAAAAACATTATTTTTAAATGTTAATGGCAATTCTATTATTTTTAAATGTTAATGGCAATTCTATCACTTTGATAAAACAATTGGATGAAGATCACGTAAATTTTAAAATTTATAAAATTAAATATATATATATATATATATAAATTTATATAATTTTATTTATTTAAAATAAAAATAAAAATTATAAATTTTAATAATATTTTTTAAAATAAAAAAATAATTTATAAAAAACGAAAATTTTCTAAAATCCTTTCTTTGAAATTTCAAAATTATTATGGTCCACGATGAATTTTAAATAATTTTTAATTTTTAATTTTTTTTTATTAATCAATCAACGAATTTTAATAAAATTTATGATTTTTTTTTAATTTTTTATTCAAATTCCATTAATAAACCAAACATGAAGGAAAATGTTTTTTTAGACACTCAATACTACTTCTTTAACTACACCAATCTTTCACATTCCACATCCTAGCTTACTATTATTATTAGGTAACTACTAGTCCTTTTCTCTTATTTTCTTTTCCTTTTCCTCTTTTCTAGCTGTGAGTTTGTGGGGGTGTGTGTGTGAGAGTGAGAGAGTGAGAGAGTGACTCTCATTCTGAGCAACTCAAGAAATGACTAAAGATGAAGACTTTAAGCTCCTCAAGATCCAGGTCTCTCTTTCTTGACCGCATTCTTTATTTTATTAAAATGAATATATATATATATATATATATATGGCAAAGTTGGTTCTGGATTTTTCCTCTAGGGCAAGAATCTTTCTTCTTGTTTTTATTATTTTTTCTTTCTTTATTTTAATTGTTTTCGTTTACAGACTTGTGTTCTCAAAGTGAACATACATTGTGATGGGTGTAAGCAGAAAGTCAAGAAACTCCTTCAGAGGATTGAAGGTGCTTAATTTACATTCTTATCATCTTTCTATGTTATATTATCAGTTAATCCTTTACCCTTTTTTTTTTCTTAATTTCTTAATGTTGGAGTTTGTATTGCTGTTCTTCGGGTTATTTTTATTTCCTTGAAAATTTGAAGAAAAAGAGCCCAATGCTTTGGTTTGTGTGATCTTTTCATTCTCTCTTAAAAACCATATCTATCTTAAATGAGGGTCTAATAAAGCTTAAATTGTTCTTCTATCCCTTGAAATGACTTCTCACCAAACATAAACAGTTAATTTGTTCTTCTTGTCAGGAATATATTTATGATCATATCCCAGTTTGTAGCATTAATTTTTGTTTAAAAGAAAAGAAAAGAAAAGAAAAAAAAAACTGTTGCCCTTTTGATATTAACCTTTTGTCTTTCGTTTCTTGGTTGGAAGGAACAAAATTTGTCAAAATGTGATTATCAAAAAGAAAAACAAATCATACTTTCTTCTTAACGAGTATAAAATATAATGATGTTTTTGTGGATTGACTAGTTTTTGTCTTCAGTTGAGAAATGATCACTCTATTTTTTCTTTTGCCATAGATTATTGATTTACTTGTAGAGTCCAAGAAAATAATGTAATGACTTAAATTTGAGGAATATCTCTGTCAATTTCTCTTCAAAGTTCATATCTTTTGCCCCGTCAGTAAATTTTTAGATTTTTTTAATTTTTGAAACCTTTTGTTACAGGTGTTTATCAGGTAAACATTGATGCAGAGCAACAGAAGGTCACAGTATCAGGAAGTGTAGATTCTACAACTTTGATTAAGAAATTAGTCAGAGCTGGTAAGCATGCTGAGATTTGGTCGCAAAAGTCCAACCAAAATCAAAAGCAAATGAACCATTGTATCAAAGATGACAAGAATAAAGGTCAAAAGCAAGGCATCGTCAAAGGGTTGGAAGCCTTCAACAACCAGCAACAGCATAGGCTCTCTGCATTAAGCTCCGAAGAAGATGACGACTATTTTGATGATGACGATGACGAGGAAGATGAGCTCAGGTTTCTGAGGCCAAGTCAACTGGGTCTTCTCAGGCAGCAAATTGATGCAAATAATGCTAAGAAAAATACTGGAGCCATGGCGGCAGCAACAACCGCAGTGCCCAACAATGGTAATAAAATGGCCAACAATATTGGAAATGGGAATAATGCTCAAAAGAAAGGGAACCCAAGTCAGAATATAGGAATGAAAGTTAATCATCCAGGTGGAATAGATCAGAAGGCAATTGCAGCATTGAAAATGAACAATGCTCATCAATTAGGTGGAAATATAAATTCGGGAGAAGGGAAAAGGGGAAATGACATAGCAAAAATGATGAATCTTGCTGGTTTCCATGGAAATGGTAATATTGCTAATTCTGTTAACCCTGCTGCTGCTTTCGGAGGCAATCCCAATGGAATAGGAGGATTTCAACAAGTTCAATCCAATATTGGATATCAAGGATCATCAGGAGCAACAGCAGCTGCTGCAAGGTTTCCTAATGGTGGATATGGAACAGGGCAATATCCATCATCTGTGCTTATTAACATGGATGGGTATAATAATCATCCGGCGTCAGCAGAATCAATTATGATGAATATGCAAAATAGGCAAATGATGCAAACCCAGCAATCTCCTCAAATGATGTATCACAGGTCTCCTTTTATTCCATCTAACACTGGCTATTACAATAACTATACCCCTGCCCCTGCCCCTGCCCCTTATCCTTACCCTTACCCTTACCCTTGCCCTCACATTGAGCAACAACAACAACCCAATTACAATGGTGAAAACTCTGCAGCAACCCATATGTTCGGTGATGAAAATACTAGCAGCATATGTTCTATAATGTAATAAAAAAAATTATCCAGTAAAAGAAAGATGGGTATGGTGGTTGGCCTTGAAATTTTTATGGTAAGTTTAGCGGAGTAAGTAGCACTAGTGGGCTTTTGACAGTATTCTCTGGTGTGATGGGATGGGATGTTTCAGAACAGTAAATCTCATCAAATGTAATGTTGTGTAGTTGTTAGGGTTATGTTTTTAATTAGTCCAACTCTGTCTCTTTGTTACAAGATGGGACATGATTTGTGGTTAGCAAACCACACTCTACTAGTAAATAATCAAAGAAAATGAGTGATTAGTAAATATAAAAAAATGTTGCATATTTATTAGTGCATGGTATCCGTTTGATTTATTTGCTCACAGAAATAGACAATGTGGCATTGGGTGCTGTTGTAGTACAGAGACATCTGATGACCCTCCCCTGTGTCTAGTAGGAACACTAACAGTTGGGTTGAAAACCTTCTCCATTTTTTTTATCAGTACTTAAATGTGCATATTAGGCGGATGAATGACCGACTGGACCACAATATCAATAACATTGCTAAACCTAAATTGATTGGTGCCACCAACTTAAGTATAGCTTAACATTGATTAGAGGATGGTGTAATCAATCCTACATTCAAGTGGCAGTATTTTTATACAAATCCAATCAATCCTCCTATGATGATATGTTGACAAGGCAATACAAATGGAACAAAATGGTAAATTTCTTTGAGAAAAAAATTTATGTAGCCGCATACTCTGTTTTAAGGATTAGCACAAGAATTGCACAAAATTTAAACCATTAGATAAAATATATATATATATATATATATATATATATATATATATTCTGATTAATATTCTAATGTAAAGTTAAGATTATTGTGTTTGGTAACATAGGATTCATTCATAAAGGGATTACCCAAAAAAGGGCTGTATGCATGTGACTTGCGAATCTTGACTTTGTACAATATAATTGACTTTGTATCAATTGTATAAAATTCGTGCCTAGAAAAAGCAATGACTGAAAGTTTGAAGCATTTGTCACTTTGTAAATAAGTGGAAAGACGAAAAAAAAAAAGAGAGAGAATCAATAAACTCACGAGAAGCAACAGAGAAAGGGTGTTGTTGGACTGGTGATTTTTTTTTTTAAAGCTCTATCAATGTTCGCAAAAGTGTTTGATGAAATGCCAGTTTGGCAAAGTACCGGCAGAAATGACTAAAGAGAAAGCCCGACTGTACTGCCAAATGCGCCTTTAAAGGTAAAAACGATTTATGTTTGTGATTGGCTATGCACCAACTTTAAAGAAATGAGAACCTTATAATTTATTTTCTTTTTCTTAGACATAACATAAGGTAGTGAATGGTGGATGAACCATGGAAATTTGGGTTCCTATATCAGAAATTTAAAGTGTAGATGAAAGTGAATTACAGGTGCTAAAGAAAAAAGAAAGAAATATGAAAACATTTTTTTTTTTAATTTGACTTGACTGTGATTGAAATTCAAGATTTTTCAATCTTAATTACGATTCCAGTAACACTAAAACAAAGAAAAGTGAAAACGCTTTTATTACTATCAAATCCCCACATATTAAAAATCAATTTTTACTACGCAATGTGCAATAAAACTGTAAAGAAAACTAAAATGAAAGAACAAGTAATAGGAACCAATATGTAATATGACTAGTGAGCTCTTTGATTTTTCAGGTTTTCGTCCTCTCTTCCTCCTTGAAATGCTTCTTATGCATGAGAGACTTGAAAACCTGCAATGAGCCATCTTTGGAGTGAGAAACTCTTCTAAGCATTGGGCTTTGGAGATTGTGGATTCTAACTATTACTACTCAATTGCCAGGCTTGATCAATTCTATCCTCATCCTTCCTTGGGCCTTGATTCCGAATTCGTGGCCTAATTGACCCATGGAGTATAGTTAGGGTGGCAAATAAGTGTGTTTGGTTGGGTATGGGTTGGGTCTAAATGGATACAGTTATATGTTACCCATTTACCCATTTATGATCCCTTTAATTTATATGGGTATCCATATCCATTTAACTCCAATCAATCCTAATCCACCCAATTACCTATTTATTATGTCAAAATAATTTATTTACATATTGAAAATAATTTATTTACATGTTGTAAATTATTTTTTTTTGTATTATAAGAAAATCAATTAGATTCTTTAAAAATAATTTATGCATATGGACTTAATAATGAAGCATGAGCGGGTGAAACCAGAATTATAAATCGTAGGGAGTCAAATTTTAACGCATGGTAGCAGTAAGAAAATTTTGAAGAGTTATCAAATTTTAATGCATGATATCAGCAAGAAAATTTCAAAAAATTATAATATTTTATATCTCATACATTTTGCAATCTTTTCTTTTATTTTTATAAAAAAAAACAAATATTTCAAAAAAGAAATAATGATGATAGACTAACTAACTCTATATTATTGGTAAAATAACAAATATGGATATATATTATATAAATCAAATACTTCTAAATTTTTTCTCAAAAATACATATATTTATATTAATTTAAATATATAAATATATATTTTTAATTGAAAAATGTATTTTTAAAGTTCCTGTAAAAATGATAATTTCTTATTAGAAAATATATTTTTGAAAAAAAATTTATTTCTATCTATAAAAATGTTGTTTCTTAATTTTTTTGGTTATTTTTGAAAATTTTTCTTTAAATTTTAAGACATATATGAGCTTTTTTTTTAAGAAAATAAAAATAATAAAATAAATTGCCAACGTATTTTATCATCACAGTGCAATAAGCTAATAATACAAGAAGTTTTGAAGTATTAAGAAATCCAAATAGCTAAGTATTTTTTTATATATACAAAGTAGGTAATTACAATAATATATATATATATATATATATATATA
>CANXYC012862940.1:0-11844 GCA_948193065.1 Aleurites moluccanus
CTTCAGCATTTTCATAATTAATTGGGTTATATTTGATTGTTGCATGTCATTTAGGTTGTCATTTGGGTTCTACGCGGTACTGGTCGCTTATGCATCACCCGTACCCTAGGACTGTCACGACTTCCGAGATAGGTCGTGACAGCTAACCACACACGAAGGATAAAAATTTTGAAATTCAATCTCTTCCTCTAAAGGAGTATAAACAACCAATGCATTTTTAAGCAATTTACATGGCATATGCAACTTCTTAGCAAAACAAGATGATATAACAAAATGCGTAGCTCCTGAATCAAACAACACTCTAGCATTCAAAGCTTAAATTGGAAGAATACCTGTAACAATCGTGCTGGATGTCTGGGTTTCATATTGTGTTAGAGCAAAAACTCTTCCTCTGCCTCTATATGTAGGTGTCAACCCTGAAGCCTATGCCACATGTTGACCTGATCCTCTGCCACCCACTGGAGTCCTACCTAAAACACCTCGGCCTAAGGTTGGTTGATGGCCAAAACTCCTCTCCTTATCCATCTGAGTTTGAGAAGTTTGAGATCTAGTTCCAAAAGATGGTTGTGGACAATTCTTAAGTAAATGATCATGTTGTCCACATCCATAGCATGATCTTGACTCGAAGTAGCAAAGTCCTTTATGGAGCTTACCACACATAGGACACAAAAGGTTAGTAGTCCTAGGTGGCGTAGAACTGGTTGTACCATAACTCATCTGAAGAGTGGGTCTGGGGGGTATTTTGAATCTGTTGTGATCTCCCTGAAGGTCTTATGTACCCACTATGAGGAGCTGACTGATGAGTTACTCCTATGCTCTTTACCCCACTTTCCTGATTAGATGAACTGCCCATCTTAGCTTTCTTCTTCTCCTCTCTCTCAGATCTGACCTCCATCTCCCTATTCTTAATTACTCTAGCTTTATCCACAAGCTTATAGTAGGAGTCAAACTCAAGTGCAACTAGAAATTTGAACAAAGTGGCTATCAATCCTCTACAGAATCTCTGAATTCGTTATGCTTCTGTAGGCTCTAAAGTTGGAGCAAACTTACTCAACTGGCTGAACTTTCGTACATATTCTGAAATACTCATGCCAGGTGTCTGAACTAGCCTCTCAAATTCAATGGATTTGGCTTCCCTCTCACTCTCAGGAAGGAACTCGCTCATTACCAAATCCTTGAACTGCTCCCATGAAAATTCCTTATTACCGAGGGGTAAACCAGAAATGCTTCTTTTATACCATTCCTTAGCCTCTCCCTTCACTAAATAGCCAACAAACTCGATGGCTCTCATGTCATGGGTCCTCAAAAAATGTACCTTCTCTTCTATCTCTTCCAAGAAATTTGTAGGATCCACCTTGCCTCTATATTCTAAGGGCTTAATCTTAAGGAACCTCTCAAAAGATACCTCCTTTATCTGAGGTACAACTGGTAATGGAACTATAGGAGGAATGGGAATCTCTGGAGCTACCTACACTGGAGGTACCTGCTGTTGTCTCTGTTGAGTAATGAATTTAGCTATCATCTCATAGTTCCTCTGTAACTGATCTAACTGTTGGTCCATATTAACCACATCTACTTGTGGCGTAGGAGGAACCTCATCACCTCCAATCCCTCATATAGAACCCTTTTTCTAAAGGCAAATCTCGCCTAGGATGACCTCATCCTCTACCACATCGTGGAGGCATCTCGATACTGATAAGAAGAACAAACAACTTCTACTTATAATGCATACTTAATGCAAATCTATACTAAGGAATACACAACATAGACGAGACATGAATCCTATGCTCCGTAGTTACCTTAATCAACACTTAGAACATACACATCTATCTATCTATCTATCTATTTATCTTAAGGATTATAAACTTATAGCTTTGATACCACCTTTATCACACCTTAAAACTATCAGTGCGATGGTCCTAGGGCAAAGATAGGCATAAGGCCACCATAAACTCATAGAACACAACATAACCTGGAACTCATATACACCAAAGACAAATATACCTGATATATATATAACATCATGTGTAGTCATTCTTATAAATCATATAATCATCATTATATCTTAATATCATGATATTTCCTCTTGTTTCCTACCGATCAAAAGACACATCTAACATTAATATGAAATAAGGGAAACTCTACAAAACATGCCAATCTAGGCAACAAAAGAATACATCCTTAATGTTAATCCTTAATGTTAACTATGGAGTTTCTAAGAATACACTTCTCATTAGACATAAGTACATAACATAAGTATAATGTTTAGCAAAATTACATCCAAGAGTCTTCTTGTGAGAAGAAGTCAAGAAGCTCTATCTCGAGCTACATTATCACTTGAAATATACAAAAGATGAGTGAGCCTTCAACCTAGTAAGATATAAACATGCAATGCTTTAGATAAAGCCAAAGAATTTAGATGTCATGGTCATGAATATACTTATATATATACTTATACTTGGGTATGAAAGAGTTATGAGAAGAATCTATAAATTTGTACTTGAAAGAACATGACTGCTTCAACAGAATAACATTATAAAATCATATCATGTAATAGAACTGATATCATGAAAATGCATCGATAGCCTTGCTACCTTATCGTGACACGTATGTTTGGTTAAGCATATGCCTAGAGCTCATGGCCCCCTTTTAGGTGGAACATTGATAAAAACCCGATCAGTTGGGTTCTCACTGTGCACATTGGACCAATGAATTTACTATCATCAAGAAAAACGTTTTATATATATTCATGGGTTCGTAAAGCATGGAATTCTCAAAGAACATATTGGTCACAAAACCATCAAGTTTCATTATGAACTGGGTCTAAAGAGAAATAACCAAGTCATTTTTCCAACATACAAGTGGCTACTTATAGAAGGCAAGAAAGAATTTATTAGATAGGCTATTAAACATATATTTCATATCATAGAGAACATATATGGAGATCTAATAATATATCTCATAAGGAGCAACATGCATATGCATTGTTTATACTTACCTCAAAGCAATTATCCTTGCTAATCCACTCAAACACTTGAGTGAGGAGTAGTCCTTCCTATTCTCTTGAATTCTCCTCTCCTAAACCAAAATTTCCAAATATCTAAAATTAGAGTTTTGTCCAAACATGCTCATACAAGATAAATCCTTATGATTCTAAACATCTTAAGAGTCTAAACATGATTTCTAACATCAATTTAATCATCTATTAGAAGAATATAGAAAATTGAGATGAATAGTTATTATAAACCTAAAAACCTTAAATCTATGAATCTTTTATATAATCCATAATAAATGTCTTTTAATACTCATAAACAACTTATATACATGTATTTTAGCCATGGATTAACTTAACTTGAATTTAGAAATGAGTTTGGAGTAAATACCTTGAAACCCTAGAAATGAAGATTCTTGAAAAATATGAAATCTTAGTGTTCTTGAAGGTTTGATTCTTGAATTTTGGGTTATTTGAGATGTAATAAATATTTAAGATGAGAATTTAATAAGTGAGGAGGTAGTTGAAGAGTATTTATAGAGAAAGAGAGAAAGGAAGACAAAATAAAAGAGTTGAAAATGAAGAAATAAGGTTTGGGTATATATAGACCTGAGTCTTCACATCCTTGAAGAAAGGCTTCACGACCGTGAAGGCCACTATTCACGCTTGGGATCAAAAATATTTTCACTGCCATAAAGGGGTACTTCACGTCCGTGAAGGCAAATCTAAGGAAACTTGAAAATTATATAGAAAAATATTCTCACGGTGGTAAAAGGTTTCTCACGCCCGTGAAGAGACTACTAAGGGGAGATCTCTCATGTTTCTCCATTCTAACTTGTCCAAAACTCAAAGAACTAAACTAAACTGTGCATAACACTTCAAACTCAAGTATAACTCATCAAGTATCATCATAAATCCATTATAAGAGTAATTTATACTCAACATACACTCTTAGAGCATCTATCATGCAATACACATATGAAATCATCTAATATGCATCAAACAAAACATAAGTAAATCTAATGCACATAATCTCAACCTTGAAACCCAAGCACCGAGTATTACAATTATCCAGAATTTTCTTAAAGGGGTTCATTCCCTAGAGCAAGACTTGATCAATCTTGTGTAATTAGTGGATCATGTCAGTCATGCCTCTGATCTCACTCATGTTACAAGTTCATGTTAAATTTATGCTAGTTCGTTTGTAAGGAATAACTTATTGGTACAAGCCTTTACTATACCTATATATGTTACTTCATGTTATCCTTAATCCTATTTCCTAAAAGTAAACACATGTTATTATTTAACCCATACATACAAGATAATTTTGTATCTCTCAAGTAAAATAAGGTATGGTAATATGATTTTTACTCACTGAGTTTTACTCATCCAATGTTATGTTTCATGTTTTCAGCTTGCAAGTAGTGGATATCTAGGATTCCTTGCCCTCTTTTCTTCCGCAAGGAACTAAAGCTATTCATATATTTTTACTTTTGTTGGAGACCATTTTTGTTTAGTAGCTCCATAGTAGATTCATGTTATGTCAAGGTCTTATGTTAGAATATTAAAAAGACTTGTAATTAAGTATTATTTTGGAGTATGATGTTATGATACATGTTTATATTGTTATTCAGGATATTGTTTACAGAGTTCGGAACATCATAGTGAATCCCTTAGATATTCTTATTCTTATTCTTATTCTTATTCTTATTCTTATTATTATTATTATTATTATTATTATTATTATTATTATTATTATTATTATTATTATTATTATTATTATTATTATTATTATTATGTTGTGATGGATGATTCATATTGATAGATGCATGTAATAACAGGTTTTGATTTTGGGATTGGCATTAAGTTCATTGATATCATGCTAGAAACAAGATTTATGAGTGGTTGGTGGCTTTAGACTTACCCATGCCCTAAAAAAGTCATATTCTGAAATTGGGATGTGACACCAATAAAATTCTTATGCCTTTTTATCACATCCCCCACTTCAGAAAATATGATGGTTATAGAGTATAGGAAAGCGTAAGACACCATAAATCCATAAAAACCCCTATATATGAATTTTACAGAAAAACAACAAGATTTTCTTTATATTTTATACTCTATTCCCTAGACCTACTTGTCCCTCCCTTCAATATATATCAAATATGCAAAAAAAAAAAAAAAAACTCCCAAAAGTTCTCCTTATATCCTCTACTCCATTTTAACAATTCACTATACAAGCATTTCAATAATTATCAATACAATACCCACATTTACATAGGTAAATTAAGTTAAGCTCTCACATTTAAGTATACTGGAATTGATTATACAGCTATTACTTTCTGTTATATATATATACAACTCAAATTTTTTAAATAAAAATCATAGAGCTTCTACTGAGTTCAATACTAAAAGTTGAGACAATACATAGATAAATGTGGTTTGCAGCAGAGGAAGACTATAGCTGAAACCGCATTTATCTATCAATTTCCTGAAAAGAAAAACAATCACTAAAAGAGGTGAGACAAAGTTCAGTGAATAACATATATATATAACCTTACTTATGATATTTGGTTCTCACAAGAAAGATTTAAGAGTAACAATGTAGCAATAAAATTGGTTATCATAAAGGAATACGATAATGTAAATTAGCCATTAGAGTTAGGCACAATAAACTTACCAATATGATAGGTGATTCGTTTAATATGAATATAATGAATAAATAATCAAATTGGGGAATATTAAATACAAGTTTCAAGGTTATACGATATCATTGAATCAATGTATCAATGTATCAAATTTTAATGAATTAGTGCTTTAGTAGTCGTTAGCAATACCTACTGATAAATCTGGCAGAGGCTACAGTCCGGTAGCATGCCTGTTAATAAAGTCATACGATTGATTAGATCGCATGGCTAGTACCTTACCCCTCTCTTAGTTAGGGATGGCAATGTAATATTGTGCACAAGTCCAATGATATTATATCTACTCCATCAGATGAGTAGTTCCATTATTGCTAACATTTGAATTTCATATACATTGAATAATATTTAACAATTGAATTCAAAGTTTTATTCAACAGTACTATCATAAACAAGAAGTTTCAATATCCAAAACAAAGGGTTTGGCACTCATTTAGGAGCAACAATGAACAAGGTATAACTAGGATTCATTGTCCATCAATGAGTAATGTGGTAGTATTTACAACAAATTAATTTGAGTTCAAACACAAGTAAGAGAATATATATATGTTATTCACCTTCAAAATACAAAATGAAGAAGTGACTTCTTCTTCTAGCAAAGACAAAATGGATGATCTGATTCCTCACTCTCATTTTCTTTTTCTTTCCTTCTTGAAGCTATAACACATATGGAATATAATTTATCACTAAACCAACATTCAATTATCCAATTCTAAAGTTAATTTTGTAAAAACCCTTTTATTCTTAACTTTTGGTTTTGGGCAACCCTGCTTCTTTTATTCATATCTTAAGTTATATCTATCCAATTGCTTCAATTATTTTTCCTACTTAAACTAGATATTTTCTAACATATCTAAAAATCAGATTTTTCTAAGCTCAGTACAATTTATAGTGAAATTTTGAAGACAGACTTGAAATTTGTAATCCACCATGCAACTTCTACTTGGACACCCCTCACTGATTTGCTTATAACTCACTTTTTAGATATCCAATTTCTGTTATGATTTTAGGATATTTTAGCTAAGATAGAAAAATATTTTTCATATTTTGAGTTTTCCTGAATCAGAACTTAAGATTCTTGAAATTGTAAAATTTAGTAGGGCCTCTCAGCACAAACCCTAACCCGAGTTAGCCTAACTCAGTGATCTATATCTCTCAACACATTATGAATTTGATAAAACTTTCTTAAAAAAAATAATCTGCACACATAAATATATAACTTTTATGCTTTAAGAATCTTAAAATTCTAACTCTAAGGGCACAAAAACTCAGCCCCAAGATTCTGTCAAGTCACAGGAAATTCAGAATTTTTAAGGATTAGCTTAACTTCCTTTCACCAATTAAACCTCTAATTTACCAATTAAACTCATTAAATTGAATTATGGAGCTGGATAAGAATATTACCTCTTGAAACCTTGAACAAATTTTTCCTTAAATCTCCAACAGTTTTGAAGAGGAGAAGCTTTAAAGTTGAAGGTATGAAAATTATGGAAGATGGAGAGGTGATTTGAATAAAGATTTGAATAAAATTTTGAGAAATTTTTATGATGGATGGAATTTTGGCCAAGAGAAGATGAAGAAAAGATGATAATAATTTTCTCTAATTAGGTTTATTTATAATACTTAATAACCAATTAGATTTTCTAGGAAAAGAAAATTTTAAGAAAAAAAGAAAAGGAAATTAAATTAGACTTGATTTTGTCTAAGTTAATTTGTATAAAATTAAACAAATTAATTTTTTTTGGGTGGAAAAGGCTCCAGTTGGCTAGAACTTTGCTTCATTGATTTATTTATTTATTTTATTTATTTATTTTTTAATTATTGGTCAAAGTTTGACTCTATTTCTCCAAAATTATAAAATTATCATTTTCTTCTTCTTATTCTTCTATCTCTTTTACTTCTCTACTAAAGCATTTATATTTTATTATTTTCACTCAATTCTATTTTTAATTTATCCATTATTCATATGATTTTAGGTGTGCGATGAAAAATTGGACAAAATAACGCTTTAGAATTTATTAAAAATAGAACACTAAAGGGTATTCAACTTAGGCTTTTCTTTCAAGTATTTTAATTGATTTAACTAATTAATACTCTTTCTAATTCCATTTAATCCTCTAATTATTTTTCCATGCTATTAATCTACCCAACTTTAGTTAACCTTAATTAATTATAAGCAATGCACGTTCTAAAATTTATGAAAAATCACCTACCAATGCTTGCTTCCCGTAACTAGGTTTTAATCACTTTAAATTTTCAATTAGGATTATTACATTCTACTCCCTTACAATAAATTTGTCCTCGAATTTAAAATACACTTACCTCATACAGAAAACAATTGGCGGGACTTCTGTCACATGTCTAATTCAGTTTCCTAGGTGCACTCTTCTATATTTTGATTTCTCCACAGCACTTTCACCATTGGGATTTCTTTATTTCTCAACCTCTTTACTTGTCTATTTATAATCTGAATAGGAATCTCCTTATACGATAGATCTTCATCCACCTCTATCTGTTGCTCTGGAAGAATATGTGACGGATCCAATATATACTTCCTTAGCATAGAAATATAAAAGACTAGATGTACATGGCTTAAGCTCGGAGGAAGAGCTAAGTTATATTACACATTTACAACTTTATCAAGCACCTCAAATGGTCCCATATATCTAGGTGACAACTTTCTCTTTTTGCCAAATCTCATAACACCTTTAATAGGGAAAATTTTGAGAAATATATGGTCACCAATAGAAAAATGTACATCCTTTCTCTTTGGATCCGCATAGCTTTTCTACCGACTAAAAGCAATTTTTATTATTTCTCTAATAATTGGCACCTTCTGCATTGTCTCTTGGATCAATTCAAGGCCTTCAATTGCCCTCTCTCCCTGCTCAAATCAACAAACTAGAGATTGACACTTCTGACCATATAGTGCCTCATATGGTGCCATACTAATGGTAGAAATGGTAACTATTATTATATGCAAATTCCATCAAAGGTAAATATTTATCCCAACTGCCTCCAAAATCTAGAACACATAACTCAACATGTCTTCCAATGTCTGGATGGTTCTTTCTGTTTGTCCATCCGTCTGCGGATGAAACGCAGTGCTAAAATTCAATCGTGTACCCAATGCCTCTTGAAATTTATGACAGAATCGGGAAGTGAATTGAGTACCTCTATCCAAAATGATGGATATTGGCACCCCATGCAACCTTACAATCTTGTCAATGTACAATCGAATGCACTGAGCCACTGTATAGGTTATTTTTACTTCCAAAAAATGTGTTGACTTTGTAAGTCGATCCATAATGATCCAAATAGAATCATATCCTTTTACAGTTTGTGGCAAGCCAATAATAAAATCCATAGTCACCTGCTCCCATTTCCATTCTTGCAGTTCAATCTCCTGCAATAAACCTGAAGGCTTCTGGTGTTCAAATTTTACTTACTAACAAGCTAAGCAAGTAGCCACATCTTTCTTTAATCCTGGCCACCAATAAGTACTTTTCAAGTCATGATACATTTTTGTTACTCCAGGATGAACACATATGGTGCATGATGAATCTCTTGCATAATTCGCTCCCGGAGTCCATCCACATTAGGTACACACCATTTACTACCCAATTTCAATACCCCATTTTTCACTTTAAATTTAGAAGACTTCTCAGTTGATTTACCAACTACACACTTCTTCACATCATCTTTAAATTTCACTAGATACGGGTCTTTGTCCTGTGAGACTTCAATTTCATTAATTAGCATTGGCCTCACTTTAAAATGTGCAAACACAGCATGTGAATCTGTGACTTCAATCCGAATGCCCATGTTAAACAATTCTTTCAACTGCTTAATCAGTGGTCTTCTATTTATAACTATATGTGATAAACTGCCTATTGACTTCCGCTTAGAGCATCTGTCACTACATTTGCTTTACCAGGGTGATACAATATTTGGTAGTCATAATCCTTCACCAATTCAACCCATTGTTGTTGTTGTAAATTCAAATCCCTTTGTTGAAAGATGTATTGAAGGCTTTTATGGTCGGTGGAGATTTCACACTTTTCCCTATACAAGTAATGCCTCCAAATTTTTAAAGCAAATACCACCGCTGCCATCTCTAGATCATATGTGGGATAATTTACTTCATGTTTTTTCAGTTGCCTGGATGCATAAGCAATCAACTTTCCATGCTACATTAATACACATCTAAGTCCTACTCGTGAAGCATCACAGTAAACAACAAATCCGCCGATGCTTGATGGCAATGCTAATACTAGAGCTGTAGTGAGACAAGTTTTGAGCTTCTGAAAGCTCTCTTCACAGGCATCATCCCATTGAAATTTAACTTGCTTTCTTGTCAACCTGGTTAATAGTGCAACTATTTTAGAGAAATCCTTCACAAATTGATGATAATAGCCGGCCATACCCAGAAAACTACGAATTTATGTCACACTAGATGGTCTAGGCCATTCTGCAACTTCTTCAACCTTCTTAGGATCAACTTTAATATCCTCGCCACTGAAAACAGGACCCAGAAAGCACACCTCTGAAAGCCAAAATTCACACTTTGAGAATTTGGCATACAACTGAGGTTTTTGAATGGTCTGCAGTACTATTCTCAAATTTTGTTCATGTTCTTCTCGGCTTTTAGAATAAACAAGAATGTCATCTATAAAAATAATGACAAATCTATCCAAGAATGGTTTAAATACCCTATTCATAAGATCCATAAATGCAGCAGGGACATTCGTCAATCCAAATGGCAGCACTAAAAATTCATAATGCCCGTATCTGGTTCGAAAAGTTGTCTTCTGTACATCTTCTTTCAAGATCCTTAACTAATGATAGCCCAACAGAAGATCTATTTTTGAGAAGTGACTGGCACCTTGTAGCTAATCAAATAGATCATTGATCCTTGATAAAGGATATTTATTTTTAATAGTCACCTTATTCAATTGCCGGTAATCAATACACATTCGTAAAGATCCATCCTTCTCCTTTACAAACAAGACCGATGCTCCCCAAAGTGAACTACTAGGCCGGATAAACCCCTTGTCAAGTAGCTCCTGCAACTGCAATTTCAACTCCTTCAATTCAGTTGGTGTCATTCGGTACGGAGGAATAAAAATAGGGTTAGTTCCTGGAAAAACTTCAATCTCAAATTCAATTTCTCTTTCTGGTGGCAATCCAGGTAATTCCTCTATCAACACATTCAAAAATTCATTCACTATTGGAATTTGATCCATGTCACACCCCAACTCCAGTGATGCAATGGTCTTAGGGAAAGCGTAGGCTTAAGGCCACTGTAAACCCGTAGAACACTCTTATCCTGGATCTCATTTATAATACACATTCATATCAAATATAAATATCATTCAATATCCATTTATATGATTCATGTAATCATAATTCATATCTTTATATTTATCATTTCATAATTTTCTCTTGTTCCTTACTGATCAAAAGATGCATCCCACATCACTAAGGAACAAGGGCAACCCAAAATGTAACATATCATACATCAAAATAATGTCATCCTCAATAACTAACTACAGAGCTCTAGAGTATACTCCCAATACATACTGTACCATAATACATTTTAATGAATATATATATATATATATATATATATATATATATATCGATCCAAATGAAAGGTCAATTCAAAGAATATGGGTAAGAAATTATCATATGGTTAGGCTTACAAGAACAGAAGTGCTCACAATAGAATAGCACTGTCAAATCACATGATAGAACTACAGAGTGCATCAGTAGCCTTGCTACCAATCACAACAGAGCGCATCGGTAGTCCTTACTACCTTAACGCAAATGCATGCTTGGCTAGGCATACGCCTAGAGCTCATGGTCCCCTCTAGGTGGAACACTGATAAAAACCCTACCAGCTAGGTTCTCAAAGTGCACAATGGACCAATGAATTTACTCTCATTGGGAAGAGCGTTTTATTCATAAGGTCATACGGTTGCAATCTCACAAAAAACATATTGGTCACAAGACCATCAATATATAACATAAATTCAGTCAAGTTAACAAAAAGAATTCATATGAACTTGATCCAAAGAAGATTGACCAAGTCATTTACATTATATATATACATGGCAATCACATGAAATAAATGGTAAATTTTGGTTT